>JANHFJ010007842.1:0-10506 GCA_032468195.1 Cerberus rynchops
AGGACTCCCACCAGCAAAAAGAATGTAGCAATGTCGGTGGGACTCGAACCGTCTAAGGAATGGCTGCTGCCCAACCTCTGGTAAGAAAGGAGGAGTTATTGCAAGGGCCTAGCATGCAGATGTGCCCAGGGAATGATGGTGATGCAGGATACCATCTTCCCCAGTAGTTGAGAGAGTGTTGCCAATGACATTGATTGTTCTCTCCGAATGCTGCCAATCAACTGCTGCAGGCTTGACTGTCTGGAGACAGAAATACCTGGCATTGTCATGTGTCTATAACTGCACCCAGGTGAAGGAGATGATTGACAGGGGTTAAATGACTTTTATGTCATGGATGGAGAAGCCATGATCCCGTAACACTCAAAGTACAGTCTGTAAGTCGTCTCATGCTTGGTGTTCCGTGGAAGATTGTACCAAGATATCATCTAGGTAAGCACTGGATCCTGATGGGAAGCATCCTTAGATGCTCTGCCAGTGCTGCTAGCAACTTGGTGAACACCCTGGGAGCAGATGAGAGGCCGAATGGTAGGGCTTGATACTGATAGTGCCTCCCTGCATAACAGAACCAGAGGTACTTCTGGTGTAGTGGTAAAATAGGAACATGGAGGTATGACTCCATCAAGTCTATAGAGGTGAGGAAATCACCCTCTCGGATGGACTCCAGGATGGTATGGAGTGACTGCATTTTGAATCAACGGTAAGTGATGTGGTCATTTAGCCTCTTTAAATCTAGAATCACCTCCACACACAGGCCTTTGGGATCACGAAAAGGGTTGAATAAAATCCATGTCCCAAATGGCCCTCTGATACCTGCTGGACTGCTCTGATATCCAGCAGATGTTGAATAGCATTTTCCATGAGGGCCTTCTTTATGTTGTCCTTTGACTCGGGACAATGAATGAAGATTCTTGGGTGTGTAGAGAGAAAGTCCAAAGAGAGGCCTGACCGCACACTCTGCCAGACCCAAGCATCCATAGTAATCTTCTCCCACTGGTTGGCAAAGAATGCCAAGTAGCCGCCAATGGAAAGGTCCATCATGCAGTCACTTAGAGTGCTGAAAGTAACAACTTCCTCTTCCCTGAAAGGGCTGCTTAGACCGAAATTGTTGCTGACCCCTAAAGGTATTCCTATCCATTTGGCACTCCCAAGGAGCAAACAGTTTCTGGCCAAATGTAGAAGGGCCCTCCAGTGCCCTGAGTGAAGGGCATCTATAATATGGAAAAGGCTGTCGGTCCAGTCTCTTGGTCATAAAGGGTATGACCTTCCTCCTTTCCCTTGTCTCCATGAAGACAGGGTCCAATGCTTCCCCAACAGCTTCTCCCCATTGAAGGGGGCTGAAGCTAGTTTCCACTTCTGCTTTACATCAGCCAGCCAGTTGTGGAGCTACAATAGTCTGTGGGCTGCTATGACTCTAGATGCATACTTTGCGGCATTTAAAGTCATGTCCGCTGAAAATTCTGTGGCCACAATTAGCTTATGTACATCTTGTTGCGCCCGGATGTCCTCTATTGGGAGTCTCTCCTGTAGTTATCGGAGCCACAGCAAGGAAGCACTGTTAAAAAATGAGGCTGTGGTGGCCGCCTTAATGGCCCAGGAAGTAGAGTATGGCCCTTATGCAATATCTGCTCCACCTTCCTGTCTTCCAATTTTAACTCATCCTCTGTGTCTGTGAGTATAAGACTGGTAGATGCAAGGGCCATAATTGGGGCATCCATAGCCAGAGGTTCCAGGATCTTGGCTAATTCAGATGCCACGTTGTGTAGCTTTCATTCAGAATTCCGTGGGGGTGGGCATGTTGTAGGTTTTGACCAGTTTCTGGACAATATCCAGAAACAGCTGAGGTGCTGAAACCTCCTCCATTTTCAAAATGAGTTCCAAAAAAAGAAGATTCACGGTGTCTGAGGGGCCCAGGACCGATCCCAAGGTCATTGTCACTGGAAGCTCCCCCAGCTGCGTAGTGGCCTTTGCTTTATTGAGCAGCATTTTATACAGTGCCGGGTGGAATAGACCATGAGTGCCAGAGGCTCTGGCATTGGGTCTTCATCACAAGAAAACAACCACTCTTCATCCTCCGAGTATTGTTCAAAGCTCCTGGAAGATGAGACAGGAGATTGGGGGTTCCTGTAATTTGAGTGAGTGGGCCTGTTCTGGAGGTACAGGGAGGAATGCTTGGTGCATAATATTGGTAAGCCCCCTTGGTGCCAAAGGCCCTTGCTGTTGCAGACCAGTGACAATGCCTTGGGATATGGCCTCTGAAATCATCAGTCTCATTTGAGCCAAAAGTCTCTCTTGGGACACCTCAGGCCAAAGGTTCATCACTGTGGGAGTGAATGTGGCTCCAGGTACATACCTGCCTCTGTAAGCCACTGCATCTGTGTGCCCTTCCTGGTTGGGCAGGAACCAAGGTCTGTCTTGCCCACTGAAGAGGTGAGGGTGGGCAGTCATCACAGATTCCCCGGGAGCATCTAGTGACCAGGCTTCTGTAAGCAAGACATCCTGGTGATCAGGATGTGTGATATTGTCAGGCGGGCTTGGTGGGAAGGAGTGGCCCTGATGATTGATGGCTGCATATCCCTTGACACCTTAGTCACTTGTTTTTCTAGGACTCTGTGTCTATGATTGGTGTCCTTCTCCTCAGCCTTACTGGGCCTCCTTGAGCCCATTGCCCTAGCCTTCAATTTGGCTGCTGCTTCTTTGGCCACCTACTACTTCTTGTGAGAGGCCTTAGTGTTGAGATGGGGCTGAGGAGATAGTGCAGCGTTAGTGCCCGCAATCTCTTTTGGGGCATGCATTTCCATTATGGCAGATGGGACACTACTTAAACAGAACTTCCCAAGTGAAGGCCATTCTGCTTGTAAAAATGTTGCTGCTTGTTGCTGGCACTTAAACACTAGGCAGAACTTCCCAAGTGAAGGCCTGCTGCCTGTTGTTGTTGTTGTTGTTGTTGTCAGTTAACACTGGGCAGAACTTCCCAAGTGTAGGCCTTGCATGCAAGATGGCTGCTGCTCTTCAATGTGAAGAAGCAGGCCTCAATTTAAACCATTGCAATCTGCTCAGCTTTTTAGACTAAGGGGTTGGGGGGATTTTGCCATGACTTCAGTGTCTACACTCCTGCTTTCAGTCTTGCTGGCAAGATAAGCAGGTTTGTTAATGGCCAGCACTCTGAGTTTTGGCCATACAAAATGGCCACCACCTCTTTTAGCGCACTCCCTGCTGAGCTGTTCAAAATTGTCACTGCTGTTTCTATTTATGGCCAGCCCTGCTTGTTTCGGCCATTTAAAATGGCCACCGCAGTCTCTTTGGCATGCTTTTTGCTGATTTGACTCCAAATGGCCAACATGGCTTGTTCAGGCATTCTATTTGGCTTTGGCTGTCCATACCTATCAGCTGATAGTGGGGGCTATGATGCAAAGCCCACACAATGCTCTACGGCTTCTTTTGGTGGCTAAAGAGTCTTTTTTTACTCTTTGGCTGCAGCCTCTGCCTTAACAGAGCTGCCAGACACTGGCTGTTTCAGATTGTCCTCAGGGAGAAAGGAGCATTTCATGGCTCTGCTGGGAGCATCTGTGAAATTTGAGACAGCTGCTGCCAGAGCAGTGTTGTCAAATGCTAGCCATTACAACGGCTGTTTGTTCTGGTGTAATCTAATTCTACTTGCTGTTCTTGTTAAATGAATCCAGAAATAGAATCCTCACTGAAGCTCAAGACTCAGGAGAAGAGTCCAAGATGTCTTTCTCTGAGCAAGACTGAGTAAAGCTGGGGTCACAGCAGGGGAGGCATGTCCTCACAACTTTGACAGACTCAGTCTTAAAGGAGCAAGAGACGAGGATAACCAATTCCTGGATTCTCTCTCCAGGCACAATGGAGAATGGAGCTTCTTACACATCTCAGGATTAGTAGCTGTCCTGATGGTTGTTAGGCTTTTTTTATTTACTTATCTTGTAATGTCTTTGCAAATATTAGTTTGCTTAATGGAAGTATAAATGGACATATTGGCTTAATAATCATTGCCTTATCATCATAAAACTACAAATATCAAGGGTCAAGTCCATTTTCATTTTCTCCCATGTTTTAAAAAAACCAAATTACTTCATTTATTAATAAGAGAGAGTTGCAAAAGAAGAGGATTAAGTATGTTGGAATTTATCAAAGGCCAATACATACCAATATTTGCAAAATTGCTTATCAATTTACATATCAGAAGATGGCTTATCATTTTTTTTTCTTCCTAGTGTTTTCATGAAGTGCAGAATCTCAGTTTTTGGAATAACTGAGGATTGATTATCACCTGAGCCTGATGTGGGCTGAGAGAGTAACTGGTCCAAAGTCATCTAGTTTGGCTTTCATGCCTGAGGTAGGACTAGACTTCATAATCTCCTGGTATCAAGTGCCTTATCTACTAGAACAAATTGGCTGCATTGTTCATCCAACATATTATGGATTAAAAAAAGTTGCAGATAAAAAACAGTAATATTTGCTGCATAGGAAACACAAATTTCTGTTTTCTAATAAGGAATTAAATAGCCAGCAGTCATTGGATTGCCAATGTGGATTATACTTTTTACTGCTTCAATAAGTTTGTACATACCAAACACTAATGAGAATTTCAGAGTCTAAGGGATAAAAATTTTGATTAAAACTTTCTCCTGATAAAATATTAAACATTTTTAAGGCAAAGTGGGATTACTGTGATCCTGATGCATTTGCACTTTTTTTCTTCCAACAGCCAGTAATATTTATGATCCTAATAGCCTGATGCCCAAATTTTCTGTGCCAGCAGAGAAACACTTAAAATACACAGCTATCATAGTGCATCATTTACAAGCTCTGACATTACATCAGTGTTGCAAGGACATTGTGGCAGCATTTCAAATTCTTTTGCTGCAGCAAATATCAAAGCACGATATCAAACTGCTATTGGCTTTAGATATAGCTTTATCTACTCTTGAATGTTAAATAAATGTAGCTCTCAACACTGATGCAGTAAATTTGTAGTTCAACCATGATTTTACTATGGAAAATTGTTTGAAAGCAAGCAAAATATACAACTATTGGCAGATGACTAAAATAATAATTGTTACAGCCAATTTTAAGTTTACAGTTAAGACCTCTTAAGTGTTTGGGGATGTAAAGACTGCAGAAGGCCATATCATAAATTCCTCTGACCAACCCAAATCCAGGAGAAAAGAAAGAACAGAAAAACAAATACAATATTTGATTCCATGTCTCTGTTGGAATCTTTTTAATTAGTGAATACAATGTTAATTCTTCAAGGTAAGAAAAAACAGTACTTGCTGTTTGATTTCATGCATTCACTCCTGTTCACAATACCTGTTCCACAGCCTATTCCCCAAGTACTACTAAACCTTAACTTTCTAATTCATGTTTATACTGCGGTAACAAACACTGCCAAGAGAGTCTTATTATCCTCAATATCCCCAATATTATGAATGTTGGCACTGCATAGATTTCATCTGGACATCTAGCTGTTTCACAAGTATTGCTTTTTAGCCTCTTTCTCTTAAATAGGGAAATATTTTTCTTTAATCATGTAGTATTTTGACTTTAAGATATAAAAATCTAATTAGTTATCATTACCTAATTCCAATTACTACTAGAGAAAGTTACATGTTTAAAAGTCATGTTACCTTATCACTATGATTCTACAGACTTATGAAACTGTCTTAGCTTTAGAATTTAACTATCTAAATCAGTAACATAAAATCACTATCATTGCTGTTATTTATTGGAAACTTTTCCTTTTTAAGAGCCTATGGCAGGGGTGTCAAACTCTTGGCCCACAGGCCAGATGCAACATGCACTGACCACGCCCATGCCCGGTTTAGTGAAGGGGAAAACAGTCACAATACAACATGTGACGCCACCATGATAATGCAAGTTTGACACCCCAGTTTATGGAGATTTTCAATCATCCAGGTCATGATTGCCCCAAAGGCGCTTTTTTGAAGAGGCAATTGGACTTTGTTTTTCTTTGAAGATGTTTCACTTTTCATCCAAGAAGCTTCAATTGCCGCTTGAAAAAAGCGCCTTTGGGTTTCCTTTTTAAGAATGTACTTCTTTTTATGCTACAAACCTCTCCCCATCCAGTGACCTTCTATAGCCTGTTGGCATCTTCCATAGGTTTCTCCATCACTACAGAAAACAGTCTGCTCTGCTTCTGCACAATGTCTTTATTATCTAAAGATAAGGAAAGAGGTTTGGGAATAAAACCATCATGTTCAGTTGAAGGATAAAACACTCTCTGGGCAAGTTCTAAATCTTTTTGTTTGAAACAAAGTTTGAATATCTAATAAGGAGACCCACATATCTTTTCTATATGCTTGAATTAAATGTTTGAAGGCACCATCAAAGCAACATTTTGTACTTGCAAGGAATCATCTAGTTCACTATTGCAATTATTATAAGCAATCTATAAAGGAATGTTTACTATAATACAGTAGGCACAGACATTATATTATAAGTAGAAAACAATGCTGTAGAAAAAAAAGCATGCTGAGCACCATTGGTGTATTTCTCCTGTTCTAAAGACTATGTGAACTGTCACTTACAAAAAAATCTCAGTGAAATCTCACAATATTTCTTTGTTTTACTGTTTCTAAGAGCAATGTTATTACTTATTAGGTAAAGGATTATTCTTTGGTACAATGGACTCGGTTATTGGTTGCAATGGACTTGGCTGATCATCCAGATGGGAGCTAAGGTTTTCAGATGTTAAGAGTGAGGAATTAAAGACAATCTCACTCAAGTCAGACTTGATACATATCAAATGGGGATCTTCAGAGCTTAAAGGCTCCTCAGCTAAAACTTGTGTGTTCTCTCGTGTCATTCCCATATCAGATGGTGATTTCCTTTTCATCTGTGTGTATGATTTGTCAAGATTTTCCATGCCTTGATCAGTTTTGTGAAAACGTCCAAAGAACCAGATGAAGAATCCAAATAAAGCAAATGCTAATAAAGATGGAATGAAGGCCAAGCATTTGACATTTAGGCTTGCACCGATGTATCGACTATGTAGAAACATATCATCTTCAGTATAAGTTCTGTTGGTCAAAGGGTTTGTGTTGTTTGACCGCCACTCCCAAGAAAGTTTGGTTCTATTGAGGTCGTTTAAGCTTTCTAAGTCTTCCACAGTATAAATTTTCTGTCCGGGACCAATGTATTGACCATATTCATGTGGCTTGTAAAATATTTGATTCTTCCACATATTCAGATCCAAGATTAAAACAAGAAATATAATCCCATAATTAAACCATTTGCCTGCAGCAGAAAGAAAAGGATAATAATTAGAAAATCTCTGTTTACAACTACAACAAATAGTACATGCAAAGTCAGTAGGAAAAATAAGATGTGGGCTTTTCCAATTAATTTCACAATGAAATTTTAATTAAATGCTTCATAACAGTAGATTTGTGACTGAATAAATTTTACAATTTAGCCTTATAGTTAATCATTTGGAAATGTGAAGTAAAATAATAAAATTCTTATAATAAGGTCCAGGTGGCCTGTAGATTAGATAATTCTGTGCTGCAGTAGATCACATCATGAAAAAGGTGTTTTTTAATATTTTAAAATAGGTCCTGAAAAATAAAAGCTATATATGACACCTATATATTTTTTTTACAGATCATTTGTGCATTGTTATTAGTCATCAAGCACTATAATATGTATTGTTGTAAAAATGGAATTTAGAAGTTCAAATCACGAAAGACCTGCATGTTCAAACAACAAATTAGATAGGGAATAGCTAGTTATGGAATTCTGGGAGTTCAAGTCCACAACTTAAAGTTGTTATGGTTGAGAAACCCCAGATTAGACAATTATGCTATACTAATTGCTCTTGAATGTTAACTTAAACAGATATGGAGTTAATTCTAAAGTTAATCTTCTTTTTCCTCCTCTTTTCTCTTTTTCATACCGCTATTTCCGCTTCTGCTCTCTATCCCTGTCAACCTCATGCTCTCCAATTTGACTTACACTACGCTAAACATGAGTTTACGTATATGCTTTGGGGGGGCGGTGTCAGTGCTAAATTGAAGCAGAGATGGGCTACAAATAATCTTCTAGGTTATTTAATTTCCTCACCAGTTTGATTCAAATGACTAATGCTGAATAATGGCAACCAGATATTATTTGGAGAAACATGTTTGTTCCCTTGTGATCTTTAGATAAGGTTGGAATGATTTCACAAGTATTAAGCAGTGACTTAAAAGATACTAAAACTTTGGTGCCTTTTTCTTTCCTTTTCTTTGTTTATACTATATTTCTTTTCCCTATTTTTTATTTTTACTTTTATTTTATATTTTGAAAAACCAATTCAAATCATACATTGCAAAGGAATCCAAAGATAAAGTTTTCCAATTCTTTTTTCTAAAAAAAAAAAAAATGCTTCCTAATTGTGCCAATTACACATTTTGTTTTTCTTTTCAGTTTTTTTATTATTTTTTTGCTGAAACCTGTTAGGTTGCCATACAAAAATAGAACACAATAAAATAAACTGATTAAATAACAATTTAAAACAGAAACAGAGACCACATTACTAACAGTACTAGCAGAAATACAAAAATTAAAAGACAGAATGAAAAGATTTTGCCTGACACAAAAATATATATATCAAATGACATGCCAGACCAGGGAGATCTCTAAAGAATTGCATTACTAAATTCACTGTGCCTCTCAGACCAGCCATGCAATCTGTTTTTCATATCTGATATCTTACATAGTATAATTAAATAGTAAAACGGCTATCCTTCATTTTATTATACTTCTTTAAACTTATGAATAATATATGTACATACATATGTTTATCCATGCATATTCTATAACTAGGTTAACCACATGCAAACTTTCATACACCCACATCAAAATCAGATTACAACTCCTTCCACCAGCATAGCCAACTATAATGGCTGAGAACTCTGAAAATTGAAGCTCAACCTATCTGGATGACTCCAGGTTCAGAAAGTTTGGTCTATAAAACCATCAGCAACTATCAATATATACATACATGTGTTCATCCATGTATATTCTATAACTAGGTTAACCATATAGAAAATTTCATACACCCACATCAAAATCAGATTACTTTTACAACAAAATCAGATCACAACTCCTTCCACCAGCACAGCCAACTATAATGATTGAGAACTCTGAAAATTGAAGCTCAACCTATCTGGACGACTCCAGGTTCAAAAAATTTGGTCTACAAAATCATCAGTAACCATCAAAGAGAAGATCAAGATGTAACTTCTGTTAATTATGTTTTAGGCCCAGCTAGGTCTCAAAAGAATAAACCCAGGCCTGATAGTTCAGGAGGAATTATAGATCTGATGTTTCAGAAAGAAACAGCATGAAAGGCCAGGCTCAACATTCAAGCTTTCTGTTTTCTAACCTTGCAGTGGAGCAAAAGGTTGAAGATAAGGAACATATATCAATATGGCTTTTTCTAATAATAAATGACCAAAACAGTGCTCTTTCACCTCAATTAGAGCTTGGATTCTAAGATGGCTTCCATGTGAGAGCACTTTTAGTGAGCTCCTATTCTCCTATTATAGCTACTTTTATATGGCTGTAAAATAATCTATTTTTATCTAATATTATTTATAAACTAGTAAAGTTAGTTTTCTTTTATTAGTAGTAGTAATTTCAGGTTTTTAGATTTAGGATTAGATAGGATTAGGTTTTAGACTACGAGTTTTGGAACTTGGAGAGAGATAGAGAGAGAGAGAGAGAGAGAGAGAGAAATTTAGAAGTTAGTCTAAAGAAAATATTCCAAAACAGTTGCTGGAAACAGGAGGAATAAAATCAGAACTACCACATTTTAGAACTTCAAATGATCATCAGAGCATTGTTAAAATTAGCTAAACCAGGGATAAGGTGAGTTGTGCCATATATACTGTGCCATTTAAAGGTACAATAAAAGAATTTTTAGGCCCTATCGCCAAACAGGGCCTAACACCGAGCAGGTCCTATCACCGAGCAGGGCTTAATGCCACAGGCTGGACAGCAATTGGAAACGAGAATTGGAGAACTAAGGAGAATGAATAGGACTGCCAAATGCTCGTCACCTATGACTACTATGCCATCTTCTAAAAAGGCAGTGGCATCTCATAACGAATCATATAATGCCTGTAAGTGTTTCATTTCTGTCGAAGAACATGTCCTCCTTCAGGAGGACAAAGTACCATGAAGTACTCCTTGTGCGACTCACATACTCTTGTTTAACTAAAGGTGTTGCCCAGTTTTTACACTCAACATCCCTAAAATACTCCCAGTTTGCGTTTCCATTGTTTTGCCTGTCTTGTAAGCCTAAATTTGAAAAACTCATTGTTCTGTTTGAATGGGTTGACAGTATGGAAGCATGTTTAGTGGCTCTAGAACAGGGGTCAGGAACCTTTTTGACTCAAAGAGCCATAGAAGCAAAATATTTTGGAATTTATTTCAGAAAGAGCCATAGAATTTATTTATTATTTTATTTATTAAATTTAT
>JANHFJ010007842.1:35976-49930 GCA_032468195.1 Cerberus rynchops
ATGCGGATGATGCGCTCAGCTGAGCGTATCACCCTCTGTAGTGCTTGTCTGTTTTGCATGGTGCTGTTCCCAAACCACGTTGTGATGTTGCCCGTCTCTTTCTCCTCATCTGTTTGTTGTGATCGATCTCCCTCTGTGGCTTCTTCTTGTTTTCCATTATCTTCCCCTCTTATTTCAATTGGTTCATCTTGAATAGTAAAGAAATTGTCATAAAATTGTTGTGCTTTTTCTATAGAGTCCAGCCGATATCTCTATTCCATTCATGATACAAGTACACTTCTGGAATCAACCATCTAAAATTCACTTCATTCTTAAGCAACTGATTAGTTAGCAATTGTTATTGTTTCCTCATCTCTCTCACTCTTCCAGGCACCTGCTTTAAAACTGTTAGTTCTTTTCCCTTATATTTCAATGGCTCATCTCTTACTTTTTGTAATATTGACATTTTAATTGTTTTCTTCGTAAATCTCACATGAATTCCTCTCGGAAGTTTATTTCTTGTTGCATATCTGGTGTATACTTTGAATACTTCATCAATTTCTCTCATTGTTTCTTCTTTAGTAATTTCTAATACTGGCTCCAATAGTTCCGCCGTTATATCTTTCAAATTTTCTTTCTTCTTTCTTCCTCCATATTCTGAAATCTCGAGTAGAATTCAACTTTATCCATCTCCAGAGCAATAATTGTTCCTTTGTGGCTGTAACCAATTGCTGATAGTCTACCATCCACCTCCTCCATTTGCTTTTCTGTCTTTTCTACCTTCTCTTCCACCTTCTAGACCCGCTGTTCATTTTTGACCATCAGTTGTTGAAGATTTTCCATTTTGTCATTCAAATATTTGGAAGTTTTTGGGTGGGGGCATGGCCAGGATGTCAGAGGTTCGTGTTGGTTTGAATTTACTTATTCAGGACTTTGCTCATTTTTGAGGCCTCCTTTAATCTCTAGAGATCCTTCAGAGTGTCTGTTTTGAAGGAAAGTGAGTTTTGATCCTCCAAAAATTTTTTTCTTAATATTCAAAAGATCATAAATGATTCCTACACAATAAGTGGAATAAAAATGTGGGATAGACAGCATCACCACCAGATGGATTTGTAACTGGCTGAGAAACTGTACTCAATGAGTAGTCCTTAATGGTACCGTACTATATCTACATTATATCTATGTGTACATTACATCTCAATCTATAATGTAGATATACATCTACATCTATAGGGATAGAAGGAAGTAGTGGGTTACCCAAGGTTCTGCCTGAGATGCAGTTCTCTTCAAAATCTTCATTAACAATTTAGATGGGAATAAATGAATACTTGTCACATTTGGGGACAACACCAAACTAGAGGGAATAGCCAACACTTGAGAAGATATGCTCATGGTCCAGAAGGATCTCGACAGATTTGAACATTGGTCCCTACCCAATAAAATGCACTTCAGGTTTGAAACTTAGGCAAGAAAATAATAAATGTACTAGTATAGAAGAGGTGGTATCTGGCTCAACAGCAGTAGAAAGAGTACAGAGAAGAACAGCAAAAATTATTAGGGAGCAGGAGACTAAAACATGAAGAACAGTTGCAGGAACTCAGTTCTAACGTAATGAAGAGAAGAACCAGGGATGATGTAACAGGAGCCTTCCAATACATGAAGGGCTGCCACAGAGAGTCCATTTATTTTCCAAAGCACCAATGGTAAGATAATAGATGAAAACTTATTAAAGAGATCTCCAGCCTAGAACCAAGAAGAAATTTTCTGACAGAAAAATTAGCTAGTGGAAGACCTGGTCTCCAGAAGTTTTGGGTGCTCTATCACTCCAACTCCAAGACATTGGACAGGCATTTGTCTGTGATGGTACAGGGTTTCCTACTTGAGTATGGAATTGGGCTACAAAATGTTGGAAGAAATATCCATCCGGAAGGAAGTGGAAGACAGACACTGGAGACATGGAGGCTGATTGGAAAGATTTATTGATTAACTGGGCCCCTGTGGGTTTGAAGTCCTGGGCAGCTGAGCACATAGGTGAGAAAGATTTATACCCACTCTTGGATCATGTCCTTGAGAGTGTATAAATCTTTTGTTCCTGTTCCTATGGCAGGGGCATGTATCCTATTGGTTGCCCGACTCCCATGGGGCCATGTGGGGTCATGGATCATGAATTAAGGTTGCTTGAACCTTGGGCTGATGCAATGAAGAGCAATTCCTATTGTGGCTGAATGGCTTTGCCCTGCCTTTGTTCAGAATATCCTGTCCTGAATGGATTACCAAATTGCATTTCTAAAACTGGCCTGAGTTTAGTATCTGCTTGGGGCCCAGGAGCTGCAGGAAGCTGTTTAAAAACATGTTTCTCCTTTTCTCAACAGGGGAAATATAATATTCTGCCTTTTGAATATTTCCTAGAACAGTGATAGTGAATTTTTTAGGGACTGCGTTCCCAAACTGTAAGATGTGCATGCGTGCCAGAAACCTGAACACTAGCTGACCAGTGGGTGGTGGGACATCACAACACCGGCAGGTCTACAAGTGTTTTCCTTCAAACGACAGCAAGAAATGCAATAGAGAAATGTGGTGGTGCTGAGCCCATAGAGACGGCTCTGAGTGCCACTTTTGGAACGTGTGCCATAGGGTCGCCACCACTGTCATAGAAAATTTTAGTCTTCTAGGAGAGAGGTGGCTGCCAACTTTCTACATAAACATGCAAGATCCCTTCCAAATATCTTACTCTGGATTCTATATTTTCAATCATTTGATTAAGAAGTAGGCTGAATCCTATTTCTTCTGTGTCCCTTCACTCCCTGTACAAATGGATGGAACCTTCTAGGGAACCCTTCCTAAAAGTGAAAGGGTGCACATGGGTGTAACACTGTCAGAAGCAGTTGGATAAAGAAAGCTTATTTACCTTCTTTCTCGCTCTGACGGAAAAAGCACCATTTGCGTAAGCACCTTCTGTGCACACAAGAATACACCAGGTGAGAGTCCCTCTAAAGAGAACAGGACATCGTGCGATTCACCTTTCGGCCACTGGAGGGCGAACGCCAGAGGAGAAAGGGAGGGAAGTGACCTCACTGGATCTGACGCAGAACTCACTCTGACTCTGCTTGAGCTTCGCAGGAGGTTTGAATGGGGGCCGGAAAGTCTCGAATAGGGGAGAATTAGAGGTGGGAAGGGTAAGAGAGAGTGTGCGTGTGTCTCCGCGTGCAAAGGTGGGGGGGGAGTGCAGATCCCATGTTCCCCTGCCGCCCTTCTCCACGCAGGTGGCAGGCAAAGGGAAACGGTGCTCAGGACGAGCCGTGTTGCCCCAGGAACAGATCCCCAGAGAGGAGGGAGGGTCCTGGGGGGATCCTTCACGGCCCCCCATAGCCTGGAGGAAGCTCCGAGGTCGGAGATGGGGAGAGCTTGGATGGCAAATCTGGAGCAGGGAATAAGAACATGGGTGCAAGGGAGGAACTGCGGGAGATCGTGCCTGCCTTCCCCTTATGTGCTGGAGGAGACTCAAACAGGGTTGGATCCTCACCGGTTCAGGTTGTCTTAGGAGGGGGAGTGAACCAGGACATCTCCAACCCCGGAGTTAAATGTGAAACAGTCGCTTAGCCGGTTTGTGTTTGGGGTATGTTTTGGGAATCTGCCTTCATGTAATTGTTTGATTTGGCTCTTGAAAAATAAACCCTGAAGAAAGGGAACATCCAAAAAAGATTCATTCTTTTAAAGTGAACATTTATGGTTTTTGACCTGTTAGACTTTGGCACATTGGGTAAAACTTTCTTTGTAGGTGGATGCAGATCTAGGTTTTTTTTATAAAGGTAACCCTACTTTTGTGAGAAAAAAAGAAATTGAAAAATCGATCCAAAATGCATTTATTCAGTGTTCCAAGTCCTTGATCAATTCCAGGTTTTGAAGAAACATATTGCTGCTCAAGGGCTAACTCCTCAATGCCTCTGTGATCCTGTACTAGCTCAGAAAAATACATATTTCCATTAGAATGAGTGTTCTTAATCTACCACTTTCTCTTTCATGTCACATACAGAAATTGGAAACCAGTTGTAGTAGGTCTTTTTGAAGCAAAATAATTGGAGAAAGATGGCTGAAAGACTTGCCTGACCTGTTGCTACAAGAATGGTACTATGAATGCAAAGGTGTTTGGAGATCCAAAATATTCCCTGGGACCCATTTGGAGTTGCAGGACACAGAAAGAATGAAAAGCCAATCCTTTGGAAGTGGGGAAATTGGAAATGGCCCTTCTAGTGTCCAGCCTGGGAGCTATGGGGAGACATTGGCAAGAACTGGGCAGAAGATCCTGGAGGAGAAAAGCACTCTGTCAGAAGTTCAGCCCTGGAAGTTCAGGAGCTTCCAAAACCAAGTGGATGGAGGTCCCCGAGGTCTTTGCAGCCGACTCCATTACCTTTGTAGTCGATGGTTGAGACCAGAAAAGCACACAAAAGCACAGATGCTGGACTTGGTTGTTTTGGAACAGTTCTTGGCACATCTGCCCCTGCACATTGAGAGCTGGGTACGAGAGTGTGGAGCAGAGACCAGCTCCCAAGCGGTGGCCCTGGTAGAAGGCTTCCTGCTGAGCCAGGTGGTGGAGCAGAAGGAGAGGAATGACTGGCAGGTGAGAGACCTTCATTTGGGAGCTCAATTGATTAAATCTAATTAGTCTAAATCTAACAGTGTTTGAATTCTTAAGCCTTGCCTACTAGAATTCTTTGGCATTCATTATACATGGAGATACTTATAATTGTTGTAGGACATTATTCTGTTATTTTGATAGTCATTCCTTTTCTTCTTTCCAACCTCACTGATAGACTTCCAGGGCATGCTATTGATGGACTTAGCACCTACAAGATTGGCTAAAATGTACCCAAATCTGAGTCCCAATTGTTGGAAATGCCAAAAACCCCAAGGTACCTTCTTTCATGCATGGTGGCTATGCCCGAAAGTTAAATGTTATTGGGTTAAAATAAGAAATTGGCTACAGGAAATTATAAATATTAAAACCAGAATTATTTCTTCTAGTTATTATCAAAGAGAAATGTACAAAGGAGATTAGATATTTAATTATACATGTAATTACTGCAGCAAGGATGGCTCTGGCACAATGCTGGAAAAACAACTCTATGCCGACAGAAGGACTAATAATTCAAAAAATCTTGGACTGTGCCGAAATGGACAGTTTCACTATGGAATTAAAAGACAAGGAAGCCTCCAAATATTATGGAGTCTGGGGAAAATGGTGTAATTGGATAGATAATAAAATTAGTAAATGAAAGGAATAAATGAATATTTGTATTTGAATATTAGCAGTATGGAATTAGTGAAAAATAAGAACGGTAAGATATGTAGTGTTGTGAAAATTATAGTAAGAAGAAAACATAACTTAGTGATATTAAGTAAATGTTAATGTTTTTATGTTTTTATTGATAATTTTTTATTTGTTTGTGATGTTTGTTTAATAAAGTTTATTTTAAAAAAAGAATGTCATTTAGGTAAACCAGGACCCCCTTATACAAATGCTCATGCAGCACCTCATTGATCAATTGCATGAATACCACAGGTGCCCATTGTAATCCAAATGGAAGCACTCTGAACTGGAAACAACCCAAAGGGCAGTTGAAAGCAGTTTTCCACTCATCTCCCTCTTCGATGAGGACTCAGTAATAAGTTTCTCTTGTCCAGCTTAGTAAAGATTTTTCCTTTGGCCAGGTGAGCCAACATGTCCTTCATTGGGGCAGGGGGTAAACATTTTCCATGCACACTGCATTCAAGTTTTTATAATCCACACAAAGATGAAGAGATCCATCCTTTTTCTCATAGAATAGTATTGGGGCAGCCACCCGGGGTCTAGTAGTAGTTTAGGGAGTTTCACCCCAGGAGAATTTCTATGCTGCTATCTGTGGGGTGATGGAGAGGGAGCATATCTGAACCCCTCTCGCTGAATGCTCCCCTGAGGTCCCAATATTCTTTTGGGATCTTCTCACCATCAAGGCGCTTGCTCACTGTAGCTCCTAGCTCCTGCTGACTTACCAGGGGGTCATCGTTGGAGTCGGTTTCACTCTCTCCCAGGGTGGGCAGAGTGGATTTTATTACAGATTTTAGTTGTTATTTATTATTTTATATTAGAATTTTTAATTGTATATGTACTGAGAATTTTTATTGTTCTGGTCTCTGATCTCAGACTGTAATAAACTGAAGAATCTATTTTAAATTTTATATCAATTGAGCTGTTTCATGTACTTGATGGAGTGAATTATAGCTCATGAAAACTCATGTTTTAATTAAATTTCTTCAGACTGTTTCATTCATTGAAAAAAATAAACATTTTTTATTTTTTCTTCCCTAACGTATGAGCATTCCACAATTGAAACAGCTTTAGAAGCCAAACAGTTGTGTCCTTCAAGCCATTCCCATCAATTAATCAATGCTGATTAATTACATTAAAACATTAAAAACATTAAAGTTTGCAATAATAAAATCGATATATTACAGCCTATTACTTTCTTGGGAAAATATTGTGCATTAATATTGAGCACCATTTTATGTAGTCATGATGTAGCTATGTTATCATTTACATTCCTTTATACCATACTGTAAGCATGTAAAGTGCACAGTGGAATGAAAGGGTGCAGCCTCAATGGCAGCTTTGAAACCAGGGCTGTCCTCCAGGAAACACATTTCAACAACTGTGTTGCCTTTTCTTTATCAAGGAATTTAATAAATGTTTAATGACTGATATAGGTGAAATCCAGACAGCAGAGTGGGAAGGAGTCTCAAACTAAATTTAATGGACAATCTGCTTTGACTAATATTGAGTTTGGGCAGTAGCTGCTGGCTAGGACCATAGATATTCAGTCCAGGCTCTTTGGTTTGCAGTAATGGAATGTTGATTTGATTCAGAAAAGGGGGATGAGAATGCTAACTTGATACAGAAAAGAGTTTTGAGTCCTGGGAAAACAGACAGAGCAAGCAAACAACTCTTTCTTGATTGTATTAAGTATAGGTTCAAGTAGCGAGAGATTTGATTGGCTTTTAATGTTCTATTACAACAACTAATCCCATTAAAGTATATTCCATTATTTTTATTTCCTGACTTTGATCACTGTGAAAGGCAGTATGGAGCAGGCAGGTCACATTGCGGGAAATGGTTTGTTGAAGGTTGAGGAGTGAGGCTTAACACTATTATATTACCAGGGAGTAATATGATGGGAGATGCAGGCGAGCTACTGTTGAGGAAAATAGTCTGGGACTGTTGTATTCATTGTGCTCAGCTCTACTGTCAAGTCATGAAACTGTTGCTCTCCCAGGCTTTTGTTGTTGCTAGTGAATATTAGGCCGGCTTGTGATCCATGGTCCTAGTGGATGAGAGGAAAAATCTCATATATATTGCAATCTGAATGGCCAAAGTTAAAATGTGTCCACATGGGTTAAAGTGTGACTATAATACTGAGAACACTCTGATAGTTTTCAGAGATGCTGCTCTGGATAAACAGTTATGAAACTCTTAATAAGGCTGGGCTCTAGGGATCAGACAGAACTGTTTTTATTGTATAGTCTCTCTGCTACATCAGAGCTCCCTAACTTAAGATGCTTAAGATGTGTGTTGATTTGGTGGTGGAATTTCCCACAGTGATGGTATTGGGATCTTTAATCAATTTTCTCTGGATACAGTTTAAGGCTAGATTGTGAGTTTATGGCCCTCATGGCAACTATAGACTACTCCAGATTATTGTGGGCCTGATTCACATTAGACCTGATTTTTCTCCCTGCTGCCTTGAATAAGGGGGCAGCTATGGACATTGGACATGGATCTGATCCTTCCTATGCATATTGTCTGTGCCCATAGTTCCCAGAGACCTCCCACATTTTCAGAGGAACTCTGGGAGGCAGAATGTCAGAAGAAATGCCTAGAGTATTATTAGAGACAAAGAGTGAATCCAACTGAATATGGGTCGTAAAAATAATTTTGTAGTGCTGACAGTGACAAAATATAATCATTTTCTACAGATAGCTATTCAGAAGCTCTGTTTAAGATGACCCCGTCTTTCTGGGGAAAGTAATGGCCGGAGCAACATCTGCAAGTCATTGTAAAGACTATTCTAGTCATCTAGTGGATAAAGTCATTTCAATCTGTTCCAAATGGATTATTTCTTTATAGGATCCAAATTTACTGCTAAAACACAAGTTATGCTTGGGGCAACTGGCTTGTTTTCCAGCATGCCAACTTCCATTTTTAAAATTAAAATAATCTGAAAAGATATACATCGCAAAAAAACCCCGTTCAGAAGTGTTCCAACATTATCTTCTGGATCCAATCTGAAAGATCATACCTACTGTAATAGAGTGTCCCCAAAAGCTCTATTTTGTTGGTCATCCAGGAAACAGCAGATATTTGAACCTGCTAAGATTTAAAAATGTTCACTTCTCTATCTAGTTTATAATGTAGGTCCCCTCCAAAGCAACCAAAACACTTTCAGTCCTATATCCTAGCAGAAAGCCCATCTAGAATAAGTGCAGTTATCACTGTTTTCTTGATGCAATTTTGATGTAAAATCATATTGGCAAAAAGTAAAAGCTCTTTTCTCAAAAGAATATGTGGTAGTTCTGCTTTCCCTCCTCTGTATCCTGATAGATTTATTCATGACTTATTTGTCTTTCATGGACACTAATATGTATGAATTAATTATATTTACTTAGAGTGAATTTTGTCTTGGCCCTTAATAATATTTTATTTAATTTGTAAGGTCTTCTTCGTGATTATTACATTGTACTCCGCTTTAAATACAGTAAGTTTTGACATTTTAAAAAAACCTAAATTAGATAAGTAAGGGGGCACAACAGAAAAACAATTCTATCATGAGATGTTATTAAGTACTAAGTTATATGTTCCTTCTGATTAAAATAATAAGTAACCAAGAGGGAACACTGTGAAAGATATGTGGTGTGTGTGTGTGTGTGTGTGTGTGTGTGTGTGTGTGTGTGTGTGTTTTGTTCTGCATTGCTAATCAATATTTTAAATGCCAAAGATGAATCAATTCAATTTTTATTAATATAAATATAAATGATATGTTAATTCATCAGGGCAACACAAATTATGCATAAAACACAGGTTGTTCACATAGTAATAAATAAATCAGATTACAAAAACAATCACATAGCAAAATGTTAAATTCTGGACAGTATCACATTTTATATACATCCAAGTGTCTTAAAATTTCCATTGGCCACAGTATTAATATCCTAAATTGAAACACGTTATCTATTACAAACATAAGTTCCTTGAAAATTAAACTCATCAGCCTTATGCTTTAAGTCACAAATACCATGGTTCTCCATTTAATACACAAAGGAACATTTTAGGAAATTTCATATTCATAGTTTTGCTTTTAAAAAACATTTTCAATCATTGCCTATCAGACATTTCACATAAATTACTGCCTTTTTATAGAATTTGCTCCTTTTCCTAAATTCTCAAAACAAAGCTTAATTATAAAAGTCAAAAAGAAAGTAAATTGGAGGAAAAAACTTTAAAAAATGAAGAGTTGGTAATCAGATTTTAATTTAATAAACTAGCACAATGGGATTTGAATGTTTAAAGCAGACCACTATAGAAAGATGCAGCAAATACTCAAAATGTTAGATTATTTTAACCTAGTCTGAAAAAGCACTTTGCTTAGATAGAAAGTATTTCCTTTAACATGGACAGCATAAGAGGATATGAAGTTGTCCCTTTTGCAGATCAACCATCAATAAATGGATGCAAGGAGGCGGGCTTTTAATTTTCACAGCATTTTTCTTTTTCTTTTTGCATAGCGAGTCTCAGAGATGAAATTCAGCCAGTTCTAACCGATTGTATAGAACTGGTGGTGACGATTATGCGCAATTCAAAGAACCGGCAAATCGCATCACTGACTGTCTCCGCCCCTCCCACTCACTCCTTTTCACGCCTTGCCTGTTTAGAGTCATGCCCAAGGCATTACTGCTGCTCCCTGCTTCTCTCGCTTGCCTCAACCACGCCAGCTGATAAAGCGGTTGTTAGCACATGTATTATTGTGATTAAAACAAAAAAAAGTCATTTATAGGTAAAACATTACTGCATATAATTTTATATGCAATACCTAGGTCTGAATGCAAGTGACGCAATTGTAAACTATCCAAACCAAGAATTTTGAGCCCAGTAGTATAGGGAATTCTATTGTATACAGAAGAGTGCAAGACTTTTCTCATGAAATAATTCTGGACCCACTCAATTGTTCTGATATCAGATATAGGGTGGAGATTCCAAACAGTTGAACAATACAACAAGATTGGTCTAGCATAAGATTCATAAGCTCTAATTAACAATACAATGTTTCCAGAAAAAAAACCTGTGCAAAATTAAATTTACAACCCTTAATGCTTTTTAGCAATGCTGTTACAATGAACTTTGGAGCAAAAATAGTCAGAGATAAGCACACCTACATTAGGTCCTTGATAAAGTGGGGGTCATCAGCTAGTTCAACACCACCTAGCTTATACTTGATGTTCTGATTACGTTTACCAATATGTAAGACAGCACATTTGTTGATTGAAATTTGAAGTTGCCAAATAGATGACCATTCCGACACATAGTCGAGATTGCTTTGCAAAAAACAGAGTTACCTGTAGTATTGAAAAATTTTACGTCATCGGCAAAAAGGACACAATTGCTTTTAAGCTGATCACATAAATCATTGATATAAAGCAAGAAAAGTGTGGGACCTAAAACACTGCCTTGCAGAACACCACTGTTAACTGCTACAGGATTAGACCTAAGTTCCCTACTTCGACTTTCTGCAATCTATTAGACAGGAAAGCAGCAATCCACTTATGCAAAGGGACAGAAATGCCATAAGAGTTTAATTTTAACAGCAGTTTATCATGTACTACTGTGTCAAAAGCCTTACAAAAATCTGTGTAAATTGCATCCACAGCTTTGCCTTGATCAAGACATGTAGTCCAGATGTTTTTACTATGCAAAACTTGTAGATTACAGGATGAGTTTTTCCTAAAGCCAAACTGATTGTCGGATAGCAAATTGTTTGTCTCTAAGTGCTGAGAGATGGATTGGTTTATAATTGATTCCATAACTTTACATGTAACCCAACACAAAGAGATTGGTCTATAATTTTCGATTGAACTAGGGTTTCCTGGAAATATGCTGCTACAGCAGATGATAAAGAGCTAGGTGAACTAACAGTCTGTGTTTCTTATTTAAGACAACTTCTTATTGCACTTGATTTCAGAACACAGCTTTCATGATTCACAAAGAGACACTTGAACAGATATCTACTCCAGCAGCTATAGTAGAAATCCTCTTAAATGACACAAATTCTTCACAACTTTTCTTATAATTGCTCTTCTTTGCAAATCACATAATGGAGACAGTTATATTAAAGTCAGTAATTGGGAGAGGGACTTTTTTGATATGTGACAGGTTGACAGATGAGGTCAGACAGGAATCTCCATGGACAATCATGTTTGCAGATGACATTATGATCTGTAGTGAGAGTAGAGAGCAGATGGAGGAACACCTGGAAAGGTGAAAGTATGCTCTGGAAAGAAGATGAATGAAAGTCAGTTGTAGTAAAACAGAATACATGTGTATGAATGAAGGGGAGGGAAGTGGAACAGTGAGGTTACAAGGGGCTCAGGTCAAGAAGGTGCAGAGTTTAAGTATTTGGGGTCAACAGTCCAGTGTGACAGGAAGTATGGAAAAGAGTTGAAGAGGCAAGTGCAGGCGGGTTGGAATGGGTGGAGAAACAAGTGTTGTGTGACAGAAGAGTGTCAGCAAGAATCAAAGGAAAGGTGTACACGATAGTAGTCAGACCAACTATGCTGTTTGGGTTAGAGACTGTAGCAGTGAGGAAAAGACAAGAGGCAGAGATGGAGGTAGCAGAAATGAGGATGTTGAGGAGGAGTGACCAGAATGGACAGGATCAGGAATGAGCACATCAGAGGGACAGCTCAGATTGGCTGTTTGGGGGACAAGGTCAGAGAGGCCAGATTGAGATGGTTTGGACATGTACAGAGGAGGGAGAGTGGTTATATTGGTAGAAGGGTGTTGGAAATGGAGCTGCCAGGCAAGAGGGCAAGAGGAAGGCCAAAGGGGAGATATATGGATGTGCTAAAAGAAGACATAAAGGTGATTGGGGTGAGAGTGGAGGATGCCAAGGATAGAGTTGGGTGGAGGCAATTGATTCACTGTGGTGACTCTTAACGGGAACAGCTGAAAGAAGATTAATATATCTTATTAAAAATCTATCATTTCAGTCTTTTTTCCATTTTCTATTTGTACCTCCTTTGTCAAATTTGACTTCTCTTATTCCCATCATACCTTATTCTTCTAAAGCAAAGAGCCAGCTATTGCTATTTTATGCTATGTACTATGTACATAGTACATAATTGTACTGTGTATTATGTACTAGTGTAATTATTTCAGTTGTTTTATTCTTATTCTTGTTTTGTCTTCTTATTTATACAGTTGTAGAGCTGTAAAAGTTCTAAACAGTACTACGTTCATTTTTTTCTCTGTAAATTAAGGGTTTTCATAATTGCAGCCCAAACCATTTCATGAAGGCATTGCCACTGTGCCTTCTAATTTATACCTGATTACTTATGTTATTGGTTTATGTTTTGACATCAAACCAATTTTTTAAGTTATACAGAATCACTTCAAAAGTGGGATGAGCAGCATATAAATTTAATAAATAAATCTGAAGAAGGATCCCCATTTTTAATGATTTCAAAGTTATATTAGTTTTTCATTAGGGGAATCATTAGTTAGCTGGAAGGTTGTAAAGTACCTTAGTATTTATCTTGAAAAAATTGCATTTTTCAAAAAACTTCTCAATTTATTTTTTCAAAATTCATGCATTTTGAAGGACAGTGTTCCTAATTTAGGTTTACAAAATTAAAATGCCTCTTAGTTTTAGTATATTTGGATTCTAGTATGTGTGTATCCAATGTCCTTATCATATTTTAAAAAATCAGACATTTAATTCAAACATCTCAAATACCTTTATTCTCTCTCTGTGTGTGTAATACACACACACACACACACACACACACACACACACACACACACACACACCATTCTAAGCACGTAATGTATAACCATTACTGGCAATAACACTAATGTAGAACATTTGCTTAGACATTACCTTATTTTGATCAGACATACCTTCTGTATTTATCATAATGAAGATATATCCTTCTTCCATTGTTTTTCAGCTTTTGCTTAAGTGGTTTTATTGATGACTTAATTCTGTCAGGATCTTCTTTAGAATTATGAGATGCTTTAAGTACAGACATATGTTCTTAATTATCTTTGTTGTCATTGGAGATATATAATCAATCACATGATTTTGATTGCTTTTCAAGAGAAGTAGCTCTTTGATATAATGTTGAATGGTATCTAATTTATTATATGTATTTATTTATACTTTATTTATTATATCAGCAAAAGTATTTTGGCTCAGTTAAATACCAAGGACAAGTTAAAAGAAATGCTAATGTTTCAGCATGCTAGCAGTTGGGAGAGTTAGCTATTCCTTTATTTTATATTTTCTACTAGGCCAGTAACTATGTTCCTACTATACATAAGGTAGTTTCCCTATTATATGAATCCCAGTTTTGATTCCCAATTAAATAATAATTTAATAATTTAAAATTATTGTTCAATATCATAATTGCTGAAATTATAAACTTTTGCTGAAATTCAAAAGATAAGAAGAATAAGTGATAAGCCATATGATAAAAGGGGCTATGAATTTTGGTTATAACATTTTCTTTGAACAGTGGTTGAAAGAATTGAAGTTCACATTACAATTTATTATATAAATTTTATTTTTATAAGTTTTATAAAATGATATAACAGTGGAATATAATTCCAAAAATATTATTTGGAATGTATAAAGATACTTCAAATTTTGTTGGAAATGTGGACAATAGGAAG
>JANHFJ010007842.1:75370-91233 GCA_032468195.1 Cerberus rynchops
GTCTTCGGGCCTCCGCTGTGCATTCGCACAATTGTAGCAGGAAATCCAGCTGGTCTTTGGAGCTCTCCTGTGCATGCACACGATTGCTCATGTGTGCATGAGTGCCTGTGTGCAGCACGTGTGCATTGCATGTGCAAAAGCTGCATGCATATGCAGATGGTGCGGTTGCACATGCAGCACACGTGGAGTAGCCGCATGCAAATGCAGGTGGCATGCGCAAAGCGTGTACTTTCTGCCACTCGGTAAGTAAAAGGTTCGCCACCACTGGGCTAGGTGATTTGGGCCAGTCACTTTTTCTCAGCTGACCCTGTTCCACAGGGCTGTTGTTGTAATGAAAATAGGATGTGGAAGAGGAATTATGTATGTTCGCTGCCTTGAGTTATTTATAAAGTAATAAAGGCTGCATAATATAATTAATTATATTGTATATTTGGTAATTAATAAAAACCGTAAGTCCCAGTGTCTTCTATAATTTTTAGTTCCAAGGCAATAAAATAGGTGTTCATTGGACACATTAATAACCAACCATATTTTAGTTTAAGGTGTGTAAATAGTTCATGATGCAATTGGTTGAGTAAAGTCAGTTAGGCTAATTGTAAGTCATGGCTAAGTTAATAGAGTTTAGCCACAATTCTGAACTATACATTCTCTTAAACTTCTTCTGTTGTCTTATTGTCCCATTTCAAAGAAGCTAGAAATTGAAGTCTCTTATCTACCGTAATTTCCTTTTGTAAGGAATTCTTACTAGCATATTTTGGTTTTAATGAATTCAGCATGATTCCTGGATACTTTTCCTGGCCTTATGCCTTTTGGATATGTTGGGAATAGATGCCAACTGTACAGTAGAATTTTAAATAGTCTTCTGGGAAACATAAATGTTTATTTAATGTAAACGTTGCTATCATTAATAGTTTGTCATTCATGTTTAATGTATTTTTACAGAGCAGCTTGTTGTGGGATATGCTAAGCAACCTGATTCAACCTGGGAAAAGGATTATGATTCCTTTATTCTCCCTCTGCTTGAAGACAGACAACCATGTTATCTCCTGTACAGATTAGATTCTCAGAATGCCCAAGGATATGAATGGATCTTTACTGCATGGTCACCAGATCATTCTCCTGTATGTAACAGAATTGAATTGATGACAACAAATCATACATTAAACGCTTTCAAATACATCTTTTACTGCAAATTATTATTTGATTATTCCCATACTTCACAGATCCATGTGCTTGTCTTCTATCTTCTCATCCGTAAATCATATCTTTCTTCACTAACAGGGACCCATTGGAAAGGATAGCACCAATTGAAAAAGAAATAAATGTACATCTGTTGATGTGAATTATTTATAATGATATTTGTTTTACTAGGCCTGGCATTCTGATATGCCTCCAGATGTTTTGGACTTTAATTCTGAAGTGCTGCTGTCAGCATAGCCAGTGCCAATGTATTCTGTAACTAATAATTCATCAATTTGTAAAGAACAATGATTTTTATTCTTACATTATGAGGAACCTTTTCATCTGACCTACAGTATGAGCGACTTTCAGCCCTCCCAGGTAGACCAGACAGATGAGCTAATTCTACTTTATCCTAAGGTTACATTAACAGAATCTTGCAAGTCTGAAATTATAAATCTCCTGCTATCTCTTTTACAATCTGAGAACTAGGAGGGGTCTCTTATGAGCCTCTGTGTCTATTATGCAGCTGTGGGCTATGCTGTCTCTTATCTGACCATTTCCTAGGCAGCATCTCTCCCCTCCCTCCCATTTTTCCATACAATTACAGAGACTCGTTTCAAGTATGAGAATATGAAATTTTCCATCTGGGATTGATAGTGTTCCAAACATTTTGCATTATAATTTCCAGCAAGATCAGTAGCTAAAGAATATTGAACCCTATGGAGAACATCAGATTGCCTGTCTATTTTAATGAATAATGTATTTAGGAGGTAGTGGATATCGTACTCAAAGTTTTAAATCTTTGTTGGGAGTAAGAAAACATCAATAATGTTTTATAAATGATAAATTATACTTTTTGATAAAAAAAATCAGTAATTGTTCATGTTTGCACCTAGCTCAACTTAACATTTTACTATTATGTCTTCCTATTATAATAATTTGCAATAATTATGTACATTTATCATATATACCAGTGGTGGTGAACCTTTTACATCATCAGGTGCCATCCTTAGTGTCGGAAAGGCACACCAAACCGTCCTGTGAGCCTTGCACAGCCCCACTGGCTCTGCAGTCCGTTCTTGCGCTCCTCACACGCAGCCCCCACAGCCAGTTCTTGCACTCCATCGCACACTAGCCAACTAACCCAGAATCACAGCACCCAGCATGGCGTGCATGTGTGCACAATGAACAGCTGGCTGGCGCACATGTGCATATCGGAAACTGGACATTTGCCTCCCAGAGCATGTGTGCACACTGGGATGCTACACTTCCGGGTTTCGGCGTTCTTGCACGGCGAAAGCCAGCTAGCTAGCGCACACTGAAGCGCAAGAACAGGCCGCAGAGCCAGCAGGGCTGTGCGGGGTGCGCGGGATGGTTTGCTGTGCCAGAAAGCTTGTGGGACGGTTTGGTGTGCTGTTTCCAGCATGCGTTCCATAGGTTTGCCACCACTGATATACACTGATAAAAGGGAAAATTTAAGATTTTAAAAATTAAACATTTCTGTAAGAATAGAAGGATGTAAGAATTGTAAATTTATGTGAAAAGTAGTTTTAGCATTTAATTTTTAACAATCCAAATTTATCCCTTTTATGACCAATCAGGTTCGTCAAAAAATGTTATATGCAGCTACTCGGGCAACTTTAAAGAAAGAATTTGGAAGTGGACATATTAAAGATGAAGTATTTGGAACAAACAAGGTATGTATTCTATAGAAGCTAACTTAGCCATTTCTTTGTAAGTGATAATCTAAGAAATCATTTGTAATTTGTTAATTTGGTATTTTGGGGAGGGGCGGGGAAACTTAAAGCAGTTGAAATATTTTTGTTTGGGGAGTATTTTGTTGTTCGTTTTATCTCAGGGCAATTTGTTTTCCTTATTTCCTTTCTTGCCACATTGCCTTTTAAATGTCAAATGTTAGTAAAGCTGTTTTTGTATTCTGAGACAGAGAATGCAAGATACTTGTTCCTCTGAGGCTGGAGCATTTCTGAATGAGAGAACTTGGTGGTCTGGGAACATTGTTGTAAGGACTCTAGGACTGCATCTTTAATTAACTATAAAGCATATGATTCTGAACTGAACTGCTTCAGAAGAAAATGTTGCAATTTGAAATTATCAGTCATGCAAAACTGATGGCTCTGTGTTTTTCAGGATGATGTTTCATTGAATGGTTATCAGAAATATTTAATGACTCAGTCTTCCCCTGCTCCTCTGACAACAACTGAAGAAGAACTTCGACAAATCAAGATTAGTGAGGTAGTGCATCTTGGTTTGGAAGCCAAACTCTTTTTAGAGGATTTAAAGCAAAGCCTGGATGTCAAATTTCCTATAGCCTGAAATATTTTTTCTTAACCATTAAACTGTGTTCCCTTGTAAATACATTAAGTAAGATTTATTTCTGACCAAATGTTCTTTGAATAGAAGCAAACCTCTCCCCCTCTTCTTCTGTAATTCAGTTTAGTGACTGTTTTGTCACCCATCTAATTGAGGATTCTAATTTCTTCTGTTGTGCTTTGGATGAAGCACAAATGTGCATTACACAATTTTCTTTTTTGAATCTGTTTTAAATGTTGTATTCCAGGTACAAACTGAAGTCAGTATTGATACTAAGCATCAGACTTTGCAAGGAGTTGCATTTCCAGTAGCTCAGGATGCCCTTCGGGCACTAGAAAAACTGAAAAACAAGGAGCTTAACTATGTACAGTTGGTAAGATCAATTAATTCTTTAAACAGAATACATTTATCAGCATTGTATATTGAATTATAAGATCAATACAGAACCCAGTCATTGTACTCCAATGAAAGAAAACAAATCCCCTTAGTCTTATTATTTAAGTGTTATTAGTCATAAAAAATGCTGAGGCTCTGGAAGTAATATATAAAAGACTAACAAAGATGATTAGAGGCTAAAGGCTAAAACATATGAAGAACTGTTATAGGAATTGGTATTTCTAGTCCAGTGAAAAGAAAGACTTAGAGGTGACATGATAGCAGTGTTCCAACATTTGAGGGGCTGCCACAAAAAATAGAGGTCAACATATTTTCCTAAGAGTGCAAGACAAAATGGATGGAAATTATCAAAGCGAGAAGCAACTTAGAACTAAGGAGAAATTTCCTAACAATGAGGAAAAATTAACCAGTGAAATGGGTTGCATTCAGAAGTTGTGGGTGCTCCATCACTGGAGACATTTAAGGAAAGACTGGACAGCTACTTGTCTGGAATGGTAAAGAGTCTCCTACATGAGCAGGGAGTTGGACTAGAAGACCTCTGAGGTCCCTTCCAACTCTGTTATTAAAATAAAATTACAATTAAGTATTGTATCCAGTACCAAAAGAGTATTTGATTAATTAGAAAGTGTTTTTTTAGTAGAAGTTAATATCCGCACAGCTTGACATCAAAATCTGTTTCCGATGGCTGAGAATCTTCCAAACATAAGGGAAAACACAATAGAGATGGAAAAATCAACACAAAAATTTCCATGCTTTAAAGCTTCCTTTGGATCCAACAATCCTCTTTTGACAGCAGAATGAACGTTTGAATTCCCACCCTTCACGTTTGATTATTTTACATTTCATTCAATTGAAGAATATGTTGTAGTGGTATTCAACATTGGCAATTTTAAAACTTGTAGATTTCAACTCCCAGAATTCCGTAGCCAATATTTCCATGGTTGAACACCCCTGATATATTGTATACTTTTTATAATCATTAGTATTACATATGTTCACAGCAAATTGATATGAACAACGAAATTATTGTCCTGGCCAGTATAGTTCCAACTGAATTAAAGGATTTGCCAAGAAGAATTCCTAAGAATTCTGCACGATACCATTTCTTCCTCTACAAACATTCACATGAAGGAGACTACTTAGAATCCATAGGTAAGTAAATACTTTCAGGCAATCATGTAGATGGAGAACTGAGTGATTACAAGTTTTTGGCTAGGTCTTTAAGCCAGTAATTTGCATAGCTAAAAATGTACTTAAATTTTTCAGTGAATGGGACCCTAACCTAACTACCAAGCACCTGTGTAATAGATGAATTGTGTTCTCTGATAACAGCAACCTGTGCTGTCCTGCCCCTTACTGCTTAGAACAGAGGTGGGGAACCATGGCCCCTTTATGACTTGTAGTCCTCAACTCCCAGAATTGAAGTCCCAGGAATTCTGGGAGTTTAACTCCACAAGTTTAAAAGGGCCGTTGTTCCTTAACTCAGAAGTACTACAGTAGAAGTACATAGCTACTAAACACTCCCAAGAAAAAGATTCTTCAGAAGGTGCCAGCAACATTGACGTGCATGTCTACTCCAGCTGTGAAATATCTTTTGAGCTTCCAACCCAAAATTCTGTACAGGTAATCCTTGACTTACAACAGTTCACTTAGCGACCATTCGAAGTTACAACATCCCCACCAAAAGTATGTCGACGTACCAGTTATGTGTTTTGCAGCATCACAATGATCATTCGTACTTACAAATGACCAGAGAGATGCTGCAACATGCTCTTTTGGTGCCATGCCTGGGAGCCCTGTGCTGCCCACGCTTGCCTTCTGTGTGGCCTTGGGTGCTGAAGCCCTTGTCCAGCCAAGTGGAGAAACGCTGGGTCGGCCTCTCCCTTTCCCTGCTGAGCCCCAGCCTCTCTCACAAGAAGGTGCAGCCCTGCCCTACCACTTGCTGGAGTTATGAATCCGCCCAGATTTCACAAATTGCACCACTGCAGAGCTTGGGATGCCACTGCCCTGCTTTCCTCACTTGCCAAAAACACTCTTTAAAAATTGAAAACAAACTTGCTTTCCAGTCCCCTCGCATTTCTTCCTGCATCTCAAGATGTTCTTTCACTGGAGAAATAGAAAAGCTGGGTTCCAAATAGCAGAAATGTGCAGGGAAACCAAAAAGGTTCATGGGGCTAAAAAATAAAATAAAATAAAATAGACCTTCCAACTTCTCTCAAGAAAAAAGTAAGAAAGTTGGAAAGGCTGATTTTCCTCCTTTTTTAAGCTCCACAAACTTTTTTGATTTTCCTGCATATTTCTGCCAATTGGAATTCAGCTTTTCCATTTCTCCAGGGAAAGAAGAGCATCATCTTGAGCTACGAGAGAAACATGATGGGGCTGGAAAGCAGGTTTGTTTGCAATTTTTAAAGAGTGCTTTTGGCAAGTGAAGGGAGCAGGGTGGTGGTGCCCCAAGCTCTCCAGCACCATTTGTAAAATTTGGGTGGGTTCAGCACTCCAAGCGGTGGGCAGGGCCATGCCCACCTACGAGAGGGAATCCTCTGGTTACGAATGTTAGGCTCCATTATATTTGTAACTCGACAACGACCTGTATATATTTTGCTTCCATACAGGTTTCATTTTAGCTTCATGTAGCCCCAATCAAATTGTAGACCTCAAAAGATTGATACCCTCATCCCTATTTTTTAACTACTTTATCTTGATTGGGAGTTCTATTTCTAAGATATTTATTTGTTAGGATTTTAATATTTTAATGTTGGAAGCCACCCATTCAGGATAGGACAGGACAGGACAAAGAGAGAGTCCTTGGAAAAACATTTTGTGTGCTATCTGTTTTGAGGTTGGCTACTTAGCATTTCCTAATCTTGTGATGTTTACAAGTTTTGTTAAAAAGAATTAGAATAACAAATCACTACTTGAAATACTTCGCAGTTTTTATCTACTCTATGCCTGGTTATGTGTGCAGTATACGAGAAAGAATGCTTTATTCTAGCTGCAAGAGTCCTCTCCTAGAAATTGCAGAAAAACAGCTGTGGATACAAATCATTAGAAAGGTAAGACCTCAATTCCAGGAACTCTGCTTCTTGACTTGACTGAGTCCAAATGATTACTATCATGTGCCACAAACATTTGCCCTGGAATATTCAGCTGCTATTTCATGTTACTGTGAGATAACTTTTTCAGTATATGGAATCAAATTATTAAACAATTCAGACAATAGTAGGATAATTCAACAATGCTATACTTGATAATACCATTCTCAAATTTTGTTCCATTTTCTGATGTAATACATTAGGATGAGAGATGCAAGGAAAAAAACTTAAGCATATGAAAGATTGTCTCTGATGTCATCCATGTTCATATATAATTTAGGGCTGAATAAAGTTTTGTGATTAAGAGCTATAGGTTTTCTTCAAATTATTTTTGTGAAGTATTAGGGATGGAGTTTATCACACAAGTTTATGAGATTCAAATGGGGAAGTCAAAGATAGCTTACTTTAAAAAGTTTTGTACAATTTTGTTGATTTTTCTCACAACAAACAAATCAAAAATAGCAATGATGGTCTGTGTTTTATCAATACATTTTGAAAATATGGAAGTGATAGTCCTGTAATATAGGAAAAAAAAAGATTGGAAATAATGAATTGTCCACCCAATATAAGTCAGATATGTAAGTCTGACTGGAGAAGTTTTTAGTCATTCATGTTTCAATGTTGGTCTGAATTTGACATAGGCACATTCCTAACGTATATTAAGTTTGTACAGTTTTCTGAAATAAGTTTGCCATAACCATAGCCATATTTTTTTTCAATTTCCTAATCCAGCCTACATCCCCTACCCAGTTTCTACTAGTGTGTCATCCAATAACCTGATCTATACCTGTTAGCTTTTCGCTGCACACATGTTGTGCATTGGCAATAAAGGATTGAATTGAATTAAGTATCAGCTGAACTAGACATTATTTGACAACACTTTCAATATGGAGGGAGAAAATCCTTCAGAGCAGGATATGGAGTTTTTGTACTTTCCTTCATTAGGAGGTGGTTTGATTATACAAGCTAATAAATTTTATTATTACTCTAGGGAATTGGGTATCTTTAAATTCACTTATTTTAGTAGCTGTAGGAACACTTCATTACCTTTACTAGGCTATAAGTTTATTCTTTTAAAACTATCAAATCTAAGTGCAATAAAATAATCCTTAAATGGTAAGAAAATTCAGTAATTTATCATTTCTTACATACTATTACTAAAGTATATAAAATGATCAGTTCAAGATTTATATTTTTAATAGTTATATGTATGCTGGATGGAGACTTTTTCAAAATTACTTGGATTGTTATCTCCTCCTTGCATGACAGATTGAAATAGATGATGGAGATGAACTAACTGCTGAATTTCTCTATGAAGAAGTCCATCCCAAACAACATGCACACAAACAAAGTTTTGCTAAGCCAAAAGGGCCTGTGGGAAAAAGAGGAATTCGAAGATTGATCCGAGATCCAGTTGAAACTGAAACACCTACTGACTAGACATCTATTGGGTAGAAAAGCAAAGCATTATAATGGGAGTGGAAGAGTATGAATGCATATGAATCTTTATAATGAACTGCAAAGTTTCTACATTGTTTTCCAATGGAAAATAAGTTACTTTCTATTGCACTTAACTGGCTATGCCACTATAGATGTTATAAGGTCCAGAAACTGCTTGTAGCATATTTGTTCAAAAGAAAATTACAACCTTGAAGAATATTTTGTCCTAAAAATCTTAACTGTTACTTTTATAATAGACACATGGTTATTCTTCAATCTCTCTTAGTGACTTCATAAAATGTACTTTAATCATTTACCTTGTATTTCCTAGCTCTCTAAAAATGGTAAAGAATAAGCCTTGCTTTTTTCGTAATTTCTTTGCTCCTGTTCTCCAGGCTTGTATGTACATTTTGTACCACAGCCTAAAATGCTTAGAGCAAGTTCCAGTGAATTGGAATGTACAAGACTAGTTTATTTGCTACAGGAATATAAGTCTAGATTTTCATATAATTGAGTAACAATGCATTTATTGTTCTGAAAGAACAATTTTTTTCAAAAATTCTGACTCACAAATTTCATTTCTGCTTAAGGAAGAAAATACTATTCATTAGGATGATTCTGTCACTAATATGCTATTAAAGAACACAGTAGAGACTTTCCTACTCTCAGTAAAAGAATTCAATTTCTCTAAAAACTGCTACTTTGTCACTGTTAGGACCAGTACTATTAAGCAAGAAATATATGAATCCTAATGTATTTCTAGTATCTTAAAAAAATTAAAATATTCTCATTGTTTCCAAGTGTCTCAAATTGTTTCCAAGTGTCTCAAATTCCAAAGTGTCTCAAAAAATCTTTCTTATTAGTGTCTTCCAGATGAAGGAACATATCATGCCCATTAGAAATTGAAGTCTCAAACTTATTAAAGAGGGCCAAATTCACAAAGTATCAATTCAAAATAAAAACATTGATTAATGTAATCTTAATGTATGGGTTGTTTATAGGAAGTAATGCTCCTACATCTATTGGCTTCTGCTTCCTTGTAAATATGCAACTTTTATATTTATTAAGCATTTTATATGCAATGAATGTGAGAACTGTGTAATATATTTCTAGAGATTAATTTGTTAATTTCAGATTTCAATTTCTTTTCTCTCCTTGTCCCTATATAAAATGTATATCAATAAATTCATTGAACTGATTAATAAATAAGGTTTCATTTGAACAGAGAATCATTTGTGAATCAGCATTGATGTTCTCCTTAATTTTAAACATGTGCTTGGTGATAAAAAAGATTTTCAGTTAATTTATAAAACTACATATTTCTGCCATTATTTCTGCAGTTTTTCACAGTATATGTTATAGAATGCAACATTCTTTTTCAATGACAATTGATCGATTATTATTTTGTAATAGTGACAGGGTTGTTTATTTTTCTAACAACATATCTAACACTTTAGGGATTTTTGCCCATAATTATTCAAAAACAGCAGCAGCAGCTGGAACAAAGGGAAGTATAGTAACTGATCCAGAGCAAATAAAGATTGCCTTGTAGAGCAAAAATACTCTTGTCTACCTGAAAATAAGCAGTTTTGAATTCATTAAAGTTTATTTACTAACAATTGTGCAATAAACTGATGATTTAGCAACTGAAAAGATGTTTTCCTTTGTATGCTCTAAAAATGCATAATGTGGTATAGGAAGGAAGATAATCTGAATTGTGTAATCATTATGAATACTGTTAAATAATTAAATAGATGAGTGCTTAAGGATGTGAATGAGGAAAAAATAGCTGTCCGCTCCATAAATATATTCAATATTAATCATGTGAAATCTATAAATACAAGATTTTTTGATGTGGTATGCTTATAGATATTGGAACAAAATACCCTTTCTGCCCAAATTCTTAATTCACAAGAAAAATTAGGTTTGAAACCTATCAGAACCAGAGCATTTTCCTCAAAACAAACACCAGCATCAAAATCTTTTCTTTCCCAATTTTCTCATCTCAAATCCAGGTTTTCATGACCTTTACTTAGTTCAAATGTTGAGGTTAACAATCCTTGAGTTAATAATCCTTGTAATCGCCTACTTTAGCATCAAACCTACAATGAAACTTTTGCTAGGCTGAAATGAAACAAAGACAGTTTCCTCCCAGCTATTCATTCAAAGCAAATCTTCCAATACTGAAAAGTCTTGATAGCTTCTCCAGCCTCACAGCGCTTTTTTTCATTCTTAGCAATCAGAAATGAAGTTACATAAGATTACAGTAAAAACTGACTTTTAATAAGGGTAAAACTCTAAAAATGAAATTAATTTAGGATATCCTCAGTTTAAGAAATTTTTTAATGGAAAACAAGCACACTAGAAAAGAGACAATGTTTTTGAAAATAAATTGTATTTGGTTTAGAATATATAATAAAAACATACATGATTTAAAAAAGATAAGATTACATGATCTTTGTTACAGATTTCATTTTGGTATTACTGAATACATTTTTATCACTATATTGTAGGTCCTAATTTATGAATAGATAAAATGGCCACAAACCTTATTGTGTTCACCTAAAAAACACTGAATAACCATCACAGAGGAACACAAATATTCATGTCAGGATATAAAAACAGATTTGTTTAAACATCAAGTTAAGATACAGAACTGACCTTATTCGATCAACGTTTCTTTTAATTGTTCTTTAACCTGAAACAAAAGAAATATAAAATTCATGCTGGCAAATATTAAAAAGTGTGTGTGTGTGTGCGTGCACATGCATTGTGTGTGTGTATGTGTGTGTGTGTGTGTATGTTTCTTTTTTTGTGAATTTTTAAAATACCAGCATAATAAACTATGTGTGTGTGTGTGTGTGTCTATGTGTGTTTGGGTCTTTTCCCATGTAGGATTGAGAGTATCTTGGCGAAATTTCAGTGAGGTCCCACTCACCATCCTTAGGCTAGTGTCTTCAGCTTCGTGCCAGTGCAAGCAAAGCATGATCGGAGCTGGCATGAAGCCGAAGACACCAGCCTGAGGATGGCGAGTGGGACCTCGCCAAAACACTGCCAAGATACTCTCAATCCTACACGGGAAAATACCCGAACACACATAGACCTACAAACCTGTCCCCGTGAAAATCTACAAACAAACACACACACACACACACACACACACATATACACATACATTGCTGTATAAGATGCACTTCCCCCCCCCCAAAAAAGTGGGTGAAAATGTGTGCGTCTTATATAGCGAATGTTACCGAAGCCTCATCCACCCGCCAGCCCATTTTTTGGCCTGAAAAAAGGTAAAAAAATGGGCTGAAAAAAAGGCCAAAAAACGGAACAAAAAATGGGCTGGAAAAAGTCCAAAAATGGGCCAGAAAAAGACCAAAAATGGACCAAAAAACCCCCAAAAGGCAGGCCGAAAATGGGGTGTGAGGAGGCGGTAATAGGCCGCAGCAATCCTCACAGCCTGGAACAGCTGATCGTCAGTAGAGGATGATTTTTTTTTTCATCACTATATTTAAAATTGGTACCCTTTCAATATCTGGCCTCCGGTTCTTCTTCTCATGCAGACATGGAGAAGCAATTGAATACATCTGTTCAATTGAGGTGATGTTCCAATTGCTAATTTTTTTATCAACATAATCTTCAATAGTCTTTTCTTCATCTTCAATTTCCTCTTTGATGGACAGCTGAATGGAACAGCAAAGTATTAAAATAATATTACTTCATAATATAGGAATTCCACAAGGAAGGAAGAAAAACAGATTGTTCTTGTGAATTGATTAAAAGGATTAAAGCAAGCTGGGGTTGTATGGTAGGGTGGGGCAATGGAAGAGGTCATATGTTTGTATCACCCTATCTATAGGTCAACTTGTACATACATTCCAAGAAGGGCTGTTGAGTGCCCTTTAACCCTATGAGGTTAAAGGAATAGGAATATCTATATTATAGAATGGAAATAAATAACGTTTTCAGATTTCCATGTTATGTTTTGGTTAGATCCTGATTTAAAAAAAATCTATTTTTCACAATGTTATAGGTTCCCATCTTCTGGAGGAATATTTTGAGTTAAATGGACAGTTATATTTCAATCACATTAAACATTTGCTTATCTGAACAGGCATATTTTATATTATTTATAACAGAATAAGCTAGAAGGAACCTTGGAAGTCTTCCGGTCCAGACTCTTGCTCAAGCAGAGGAACCTATACCAATTTAGATAAGTAACTGTCTAGACCAGTGGTGACAAACCTTTTCATCACTGAGAGTCAAATGTGATTGTGTGCACATTAGCACATATGCCATGTGCCCGTGTCACACAGGAATGTCACACATGCACAGTTGTATGTGACTCGCACAAGTTTTTCGCACATATGCAGCCCAGCCTGGGAAAGCAGCCCTGCCTGGCTCGCCCAGTATTTAATGGAGGACGCGGCCTGCTGTGCTGTGGGCCTCCTTGCCTATGTCGGTGATGAAAAGTCTCCAACCAGGACAGCGCCAGGCCGAGAAGCGGCGATGCAGGCTAGGCGGCCCGGGGCATCTCGACCCCACATCCTCCCTGGCAATTAGTTTCACCCACGCCTTCATTCCCTGTCATATTGAATTGCATGGCCTGAGGGACGCTTCTGCGAGCGAGCTAGCAAAACAGCCAGGAAGTCCCACTCCTTGCCCCTCTGCCCACCGCTCTCCTGACAGGCATTAAACCTCCAACTTCTCCCTGGCACCAGTTATACAATTCACCATGGGAGTGGAGGCGCAGAGAGAGAGAGAGGAGGACAGAGCAGCAGAAAGCAGGCAAACTTTCTAAAATGAACACAAGCCCCATGGAGAAAGATAGCCACAGCCACATCTCGTTTCATTTTAAAAAGTTTGCCTGCCTTCTGCTGTGCTTTAACAAGTGGGATTACTCTCAGGCAAGTGGCTGAAAGGGAGGAAACTTTCCAAAATGAACACAAACCCCATGGAGAAAGATAGCCACAGCCGCGGCTTTTTTCATTGTAAAAAGTTTGCCTGCCTTCTGCTGCTCTGCCCTTCCTTCTCTCCACGGTGTTTGGTCTCGCCCACATGTCCACTCCCTGCCATGGTAAATTGCACGGCCAGCGCTGGGGAGAAGTTGGACATTTAATGCCTGTCGGGAGAGCGGCGCACAGAGGGGCAAGGAGTGGGACTTCCCGGCCACTGCTAGCTCACTCGCAGGAGCCTCCCTTAGGAGTTGGTCCTTGGTCCACCGCAGCGACCCATCGCCACCCTGTGGTCGCGCACAACTTGAGCAGGGCATTTTAGCACATGCACAGTTGTGCGTGACTCATGCATGGTGTTTTTAGTGCATGCGCACTTGCACAGGAGTCAGAGACATTTCTTAGACTTGTACCCTCCAAAGATGCTGAACTTCAGCTGGCATGGCATGGGCATAGCACTGAAACTGACACATGAAACTATATATATAAACATACCAGTAATTGGGGATCCCGATTTTCATCCATAGGACTAAGCCCAGTTATTATTTCGAGTAATACCTGGAAACATGAAAATTAATAAGTGAAATACATGTCACAAGTTTTCATCAAATATCACTGTACAATAATCAGTGTAAAAAAAGTTACTATTTTATTTCACCGAGGGACACTCAATTACCTTAGCAACAACATGAGCGAGCTTTGATACAATTCCATAAAGACTTACCAATAGTTTATAATTAGTGATCACAGTGTACCATTGAATATATGAACAAACTGCATTTTCAAAATCTCTGTATGGCTATCACTAGACCAAGGATTGTATCAGAAACTTTTTCAAATTCTACATTTTATACAGGGGGATTTGAAGTCTTTTCATGATAAACAAACATTTAAATACGTAAATATGTGATACTTGCCTGAAAAAGAAATAGGTATTAGTGGACTACGGTATCCCTTCTGACCACTAGGAGCCAGGCTCTTAAGAAAAACTCAGGCTTGAGATAAGATAATGGGCAATTCCCACTAAATCACATTCATGACTTTCTTAGTGAAGAAAAATGAAATCTGTCTTCAAAAGCAGAGCAATTCAACGACAATTGAGACACTGGCATTACAGGAAACCTGGAGTTAAATTTAGTTGTGCATTGGACCATCCCAATATTAGAAAACAAGGTACAGTTCGTTAGCTAACAATTTTTCATCATTGGTTTAAGATTCTTTAAGAAACAGAAAGGAACAACAACCCTCATTTACTGACATATTTTAAAATATAGCAACTTACCACACCAAAACTGAAGATATCTGATTTAGGAGTTATCTCCCCTCGTAATGCCTCTGGAGCCATATAAGCTGCTGTCCCAACTATTCTATCTGTTAGAATAGTGTGTGTAAATCTTACCGATGCCCTTGCAAGCCCAAAGTCAGAAAGTTTTGGCACGAATGTTTCTGTTAGTAAGATATTTGCACTGGGGAAAAAATAGTAAGCTAAAAGTTATTTTTTTTGCCCTGAAAGAGGGGCAACATATCAAACAGAAATAACAGCTGCTTGAATCCAAATGGTGGGGAACCTTTCTGGAATTCAGTTCACAAGGAATTCAAAGGAAAAGGGTAAATCTTATCACCTTTTTATCCCACTCTGCCACCCTTTAGAATGCTTTACACAGGAATTAATTTTAGAGGTTCTACCTTTTAACATCTCGGTGAATGTGGTTGTTTTCATGCAAGAAAGAGATTCCGTTTGATGTCCCATATGCAATGTTGCATCTTGTTTCCCATGGTATTGGTGAAGAGTTGTCCTTTATAAACAGGGAGAGTAGAAAAGTTTCAGCATTTTATTGGGCTCACTTTATTCAATAAAATTAAACTAACAAAAGAAGAAAAACAAAGTTGAGAACATTGCATTCCCAAGAAGAAGAAGCACTGACCAATTAAACCTACAGCAACTTCTGATAACTTGTTTTCAAGATACGCTGCAGCTTATAATAAGTTTAGATCTTATTTTTTCATGTAACTGATTCCATGAAATGAAAGGTTATATTTGGCAATTTGGAAAAGAAGTATATCTCGATCGCATTTTTATATTTAAGTATCAGCTGTAATGAATATATCTCATTGTAGATATTTCTGTTTCATAAAAAGTGCACTGTCATTTTCTAAATTAACACTGTAAATCACTCCTTTCATATCTGCTGAGGCTGATCATTATAATAAATTCATATTTGATTCTTATGAACAGAATATATAGCTATTAATATCTTACAACAAAGCAAAAGCTTTTGGCATTGAAAACTCTCCAGTGTTAACGTATACACTTAAAACCCCTAACTTGTTATTTATAATTACGAACTCCAATATTTAAAGTTTATCCTTAATTTGTTTAATTAGTATTAGCAGGATTAGTAGTTACTAGTCAAAGAAAACTGGTCATGTTATAATGAACTTTTTGCCAACAGAATTTATCAATTAC
>JANHFJ010007843.1:0-13343 GCA_032468195.1 Cerberus rynchops
CAAGAGGTCAAGAGGAAGGCCAAAGAGGAGATATATGGATGTGCTAAAAGAGGACATGAAGTCAATTAGGGTGAGAGTAGAGGATGCTGAGGATAGAGTTAGGTAGAAAAGGATGATTCACTTGGCGACCCCTAATGGGAACAGCCGAAAGAAGAAGAAGATGACAATGGATCATCTTAATAGTCTGATGCACCCTACTATAGATTGGCAAAAGGTATTTTAGGGAATTATATGGAGATACATAATGATTCAAAGATTCATCACTATACTGCAGAGAATTATCTGCTTAGCTGGTGGTAATGATTGTGGAAGTTAAGCATTTAATTGAAAAAAAAAGAATAACAAGAATGGTGAATTTCCATTGTGGCCTTACTATCTGATCAAGCAAAGTTATATCTTGACAGACTGGAGCTTGGTTTTGTCTATGTAGTCACTAGACTTTGAGCTCCATTCAGGTTCATCTTTACTTTATCTTTTACTTAAAGATGGACAATATTATCATACCCCAAATAAATATTAAATTTGATTCCACATTTTTCTCTTTGCAACTTTGTCCCACTGTTTTTTGTCAGCCAGAGAAAGTATATAATACTACACATTAACATTTATCCTAGTGTCATTATATGGAGTAAAATTGCAAGCTCTTCCAACAAAGCTTCCAAAGAAAAATGATAACATTGGGTCATTTTGGAAAGAATGAAGATTCAGTCCTGTAAGCATTCTACTTTGATGTAAGCTTCAATGAATTTAATAAGACATGACTGTATATTTTATTGTATTACTACTTACATATTGATTTGCTTACATTGTCAGAAGCAAGTATTTCATTACTATTTGCAGATATATACAATGTCGGCCACCTACATGCATACATATCATGTTCTTTTCAATCCATGTTGTTAAAATGCAGAAAGAATTAGCATGAAAATAAAAAGCACAAGATACAATAAAAAGGAAGGGAAACATGTGCCTTGTACCACAGAATTCATATTAACTATCCCATACTTTCCTCTCCATTGTTTTTTATTCTGGCAAGTAGATGCTACATAAATTGAAATTAATTAATATCAGCAATAACCCAGATGACATACATTCTGTTCTACATTTCAGCCCTTTAATTTATAATTACTTAATTACTTAATTATTAATTAATAGAAGTTAAGGCAAAGGTTCTAATTGTAATATTGTTGGGGACTGTTTTTGGATTTTACTGTCTTTTCTAATGTATTTTCCTTTCCTTTTTTTTTTACAGTTCATTGCTTTTGCCTCTTTATTCTTCATCCTACTCTCTATTACCACCTTTTGCCTGGAAACCCATGAAGCGTTTAATACCATCAAAAATAAAACAGAACCTATCAAAGGTAGCGAGCCAGTTCTGCAGTATGAAATAGAGACAGATCCAGCTCTAACATATGTTGAAGGAGTCTGTGTGGTGTGGTTTACATTTGAGTTTTTAGTTCGTGTTGTTTTTTCACCCAACAAACGTGAATTCATAAAAAATCTCTTGAATATCATTGACTTTGTGGCAATTTTGCCTTTCTATCTAGAAGTGGGTCTGAGCGGGCTCTCTTCTAAAGCTGCTAAGGATGTGCTTGGTTTCCTCAGGGTGGTGAGGTTTGTGAGAATATTGCGAATCTTCAAGCTCACTCGACATTTTGTTGGCCTCAGGGTGCTTGGTCATACACTCCGTGCAAGCACCAATGAGTTTTTGCTGCTGATAATATTTTTGGCATTAGGAGTGTTGATATTTGCCACCATGATCTATTATGCTGAGCGAATAGGTGCCAAACCCAATGACCCATCAGCTAGTGAACATACAGAGTTCAAAAACATTCCCATTGGGTTTTGGTGGGCTGTGGTCACCATGACTACTCTTGGATATGGAGACATGTATCCAAAGACTTGGTCAGGCATGCTAGTGGGTGCTCTGTGTGCTTTAGCTGGAGTGCTGACCATAGCCATGCCTGTGCCTGTTATTGTCAACAATTTTGGAATGTACTATTCTCTGGCCATGGCGAAACAGAAGCTTCCAAGAAAGAGAAAGAAGCACATCCCACCTGCTCCTCAGGCAAGGTCCCCTACATTTTGCAAGACAGACTTGAATATGGCCTGCAATAGCACACAGGGAGAAGTCTGTCTTGGCAAAGACAACCGGCTGATGGAACATAATAAATCAGGTAGGACACAATTCCAGATGCATGTCTGGTATGTCTGGCAATATGAAGAATGAGAAAATATTTAAACTTTTTCAACTGAAAGAAATAGGTCATACACTTCTCCCTTCAACCACTATTTGTGTGCTTAGTCCCATGAATGGCAAAGTAGCTAGAACTTGGATCTGTGGATTGCTTTCTATATAGTGTTTGCTAAATGTATTCTGAATGCTAAGTTGCTTTTTGTTCCCTATTTTTCTTTTCTAGTGGTGGCTTCCTCTGTTTTTGCTTATTGCATTGTACAGATGTTTAGTTCATGCATGCTTGTGCTATACAATTGTGCCTTCATTTTGTTGAATTTTTATCTTATGTAAAGTTTCCCTTGTTTGCTGGTGTTACAAAATTCTAGCAGCAATCTTTATATTACTTAAACATACAGTAGGTTAGCTTAGGTTGTCCTATCCTATTTAAGGTCTTTGGACTTCATACACTACAGCCACCATCAAAGCCAAAGCTTTCTGAGAGTCAAGGATTCATGGATCTTAAGAAGAGAGGGCTGGTCTAATTTACACGGAACAAATAGTAATACAAGAATGTGTTTTCTAGATTAGAATAATAATATCATTTTGTAATTTAGAACAGGTAGTAATTTCTCTGATATTCAGAGAGCAGAATAATTTTTTGTAATTTGAAAATTCTATAAGAATAATGACATATTTTGTCTAAGTTTCACTTCTCTTTTTACAATTACTTTACAGCTGTTATCCTTGACCTAGTAAATAAATATAAACTAAATATAAGTTAAGATGAATAAGAAATGTATTTAATTTGGATTAGGATCTAAACTTAAAAGTACCTTACCTTAAATAGACTAAGGTATACATGCTACAAGATTGTCATTTAGAATTGTCTGAAGTAAATAATCCATACTGTAGAGTCTTTTCATAATATTAAGACTGCAATCTTCCAGATGTTTGTTTGGATATAAATACTGATAGATTCAGTTGAACTTTCTTTCAACCAATTGTCTTCCAAATAATAAAAGTGCAATCTTTCAGATATCATTTTAATAAATCTGATACACACACACACACACACACTTTAAAAATGCAGAAAAGAAGAAACAATGTTCATGTTTCATGAGCTTCTTTTCTTGTAACCTAACATGGACAAGGCACAGTTTGCAAGTGAATAAGAGAATGGGTACTGGTAAGGAGAGATTAGGGGAAAACGAAACAGATGATCAGAGCTGAAATTTATATATTTTTTCAAATGTCTATGTTCCTCAGTTTCCACTGCTATCAATAAAATTGCTCTATCATAAGAAATATTAATATACTACACAATAATAGTATTTTTAGTGCAAAGAGATCAATGAAAAGGCTTAGATATTAAAGAACTATAATCTTCCCCAAACTGGTTTTCTTGAAATCTGATTTAGACCTGTAATTTCCAAATAAAATGGCTTTATCTTGGGAGCACCATGATTGGTGAAGCTTAGCTTAGCCTTTTCTGTAACTATCATCTCCAGAGTTGAGATAAAATATGGTTTGGTCCTTAAATAAAGATTTGTCTTTGAAAGGGAGCCAGCATAGAAAAGAATCTAGATCAATGTGTTAGTAAGAAAGTAGATAAGCTTTAAAACTTTTATATAGAAGGGAGAGTGTGTAGTATTAGCAGATCATTAATAGACAACCTAGAAAAACCAAACATTTCCTTCCAAGCTGCAAACTTTGAGACAGAGGGAATCTAGACATATCTGTTAAAACAGCAGATCTCTGTGAATTGCGGAGGACCCTAGCTGATTGTCTACCATATAAAGCTTATAACATTTTGTACCTATACTATTTGGGACTTACCTGCTAAATTTAGCCACTAGCCATATATTGCAGGTTGCCTGTTGATTAATGCCATCCTGCTTTTGCTGCCCTTTGAATATTACTTTTATACAAAGTAATACATTTATCAACATCTTACAGTTGATAGGCTCATGAACTGCATTTAAATTTGTGATTTACAGTTTCTGTTGAAGAACATTAAATTACTCATTCGTGTCTTAGTCTAACATTATACTGACTGACAGATTGGCCTTAGACTGCAGGTGTGGCATATGTAAAAGCAATAGCGAAGTGTTAGAAAACAGAGCTGTGAACATTATGTAGGCTATTTTGTATAATATACTGTCTCACTGCCAGAACTGAAGAAACATCATAGTCTCTTAAACTCATGAGATTAAAATTTTATTTTAAGCAGAAAAATATCTTGGATGAACCTGGAAGAATCTCTAATTATTAATGATCAAACATAGAAATATAATATCTGCTGTTGTTAATGCCAATTGATTTCTTTGAGTAGTGGATGAAATGTTATAGTAACAACACATGCTGCCTTTTTAAATACTGAAGACATTGTGGTAATATATAATACTGAAGACAGCATCAATCTAAACGGCCAATTTGTTTGTTCCTTAGGAAATCATAGATTTTCAACTTTATGAGAAAGTTTTTTTATGAGAAAGTTTTTCATCTCATAACTGACTACTACTTACTGTTATTTTCCACCTTCAACAGTAAGAGTATAAGGTGATGAGTATTTGTGATGACTCGTTTATTCATTGGCTATATGATATAAATGGCCATGGTGCTTTGACCAGTGTTATCAGGTGAAGACAGTACAGAAAGTGAGCAGCCATTGTCACCTATGGAAAGGCCCCCACCAATCAGACGCTCTAGTACCAGAGACAAAAACAGAAGAGGGGGAACATGCTTTCTACTTACAGCAGGTGATGATTACCCATGTGCTACTGATGGAGGGATCAGGAAAGGTATGGATTCTTTCATTAGACTGTACATATTATCACTGCTCTTCTGAACAAATAATCCTAGAATAAAGCAGATGTGAATACATGCTATAGGAAATACTATAGTCAGATCAATGCATTTTTCCTTCATATTTTCTTTGTTGTCCTTTTCTTGTTTCATATTAGAAATGTCTTTGGCTCATTAGTTCATTGAAAAATTTGTCACTGTTTCATTCATGATTTCATTTGTCTACCTGAAAGAATATAGATGTAGCTTAGACCCTTTTCATTAAATCCTTTCTAAACAATTAGAAATTGCTGTGGGATAACAAATGTAAATCAGTTACTTACTATTATAATTTAGTTTATGCTGTAGAAGGGTGGTTTAATTAACTCTGAGGTAGATAAAACAAAGTTTTGAAAATGTTTACGGTATTATTTTTTACTAAGTGTTTATATTGAAAGAAGGAACGTCGTTACCCAAAGCCATCAAGTTAAGAATAGTTCCACTATGTTGAATAGAAAATTGCTTCAGCTACACCAGTGTTACTACCTTTTTCTCTGCAGCAAACTAATGAAAGTTCAATGGCATGCCTAGGTCACATGCATCTTTGAATCACAATCCAATCTTTAAACTCCTCCTCCCCAAAAAGATTATTTATTGCTTTATTTGTTTTAAAAAATTAAATACTACTTTGCATTAGGATCTGGAAGCAGCATTTAAAAATCCATATCCACTTTGGTTCACAGTTTTTCATAACATATGGCATTTTAGTATACACTTTCTATTGCTGTATTTAGTTGTTAATGTAAATTCCCCAAGAAATCATTTTAAAGCCAATTTCCATGATGCTATTCTTTGTTTCATAAATTTCCCAAGTACTTTTTAAAATGTACATTTCCTTAATTATGTAACTACCCCTTTTGTATGCAACATTCAGAAACGTAACACTCTTTTTCAGATGCGTCTTTCACAAACAAATGGAATTTTTATGCGGATTTTTGACCAGAGAAAGATGGACACTAGCGGACTCAGTTCAGAGCTACTGTCTTTATTGCAACAGAGTACATACTGGGGAATTTTGCAAATCTGCTCCCACAGATTTCTTTTACATCCCTAGGTATGTCATCCATATTTTATGTGTTTGTTGTGGGAAACCCTGGTGTATTTGCAGCAATTACGGGTGCTATCTTACAGGAATGTTGCTTCTGAGATCAAATAGCATTTGTATTTCTATTAATCTCATTCTCTACAGTTCTTATTGACTAGATAACCCACATAGTTAATTTATAGACCAAGACCAGGAGGTTTTGGAACATGTCCAACCTCTACTGTGGAAACTCATATTCATTTTCTCTCAACCCAACCTATCTTAGAGGATTGTGGTTGTGAGGAGAAATTTCAGAAAAGACTACTATGTATTTTGCTTTGATATCCCAGAGAAAAGGAGTGATATAAATTTAACAAAAAATAAGTAATACATAATTGTTTCCATAAGAGTGAGATTAGATTGTAGCTGAAGAAACTATTAGTACATATCTTATGAAAGTCATAAGAATTATATTTATTTTGTGTATAATTCAGTTACAATATATATTTTAGTTGCTTTGCAATGGATTCTTTATAAAATATGTGGAACTTATTTCCAGCAAAACTTATATGAAATTGTAATCCAAAGAAGAATGCAATTTTGTGTATATTGCCTTTATCTGAGAATTAGTCGCTTTGATAAAGAATCCATTGCTGCTTCAACATGGATCAATCATACTTAAATGAAGTAGGTCACAGACTAAATTTGTTTAGCAAATTCATGATTCACATATCTCAAAACTACAGTTTGTGAAATATTGGGTGACTCCTTCTCTATCACCTTTGCCCAACTCACATGGGGCATAGATTTTAGTGCTGGAGCCTCTGTTGAGTTTAAATTAGTAACCTCTAGCTTAGATAAAATAATACAACAGGATCCTACTGTGAGTGAAAGCGGATCAAGCACCCAGCCTAATGCTCACTTCTAACATGGTTTTATAATCCATCAAAAGAGTTTCTATAACTCTAGATGTGACGATTACTTAATACTATTTAAATACTGTTTATTTTAATGTCCTAAGTGCACATTTACTATTTTTAAATAGCCATTAGAAAAAATTAATACTCTGATTTTACTGATTCATTAAACACTAAAAATATACACGTTTTAATGAATTTCAAAGCTTGTAAATATTTCAAATATATCAATTTTTAAACAGTGTTAGATCAATACAATTCCCCTGCTGCATTCTGATTGCCAGATGGGGAAAACTATGATCCTGACTTATATTATAGGACAGCCAGTTACAGTATTTTTTTAAAATATCACTGATGAACCCAATAGGCATAGCAAGCATATGCCAGAGGTCTTTGCCCTTAAAATGTTCAGGAAAATATGTTCATTTAATTTTATTGATAAGTATAGTGTCATCTTATCTTTTTGTCTATTATTTAAGAAAATATTAGGACTTTTTATAAGCACCCATTAAAAACTATTATTACATTGCATTGTGTTGTTTGTCTATTTTCCAACTGAACTCAACTAATGTCTGCATTTTCTCATAAAAGGCTATGAAAAATCCAGAAGTTTAAACAACATAACTGGCAAGGCAGGCAATGCCTTGAGACTGTCTCCAGTAATATCACCTTAAAGCTCACCTTGTCTAAGATGCTCTCGATCTCCCATCCCATCTATCTTATAAACCAGAGGCTATACATTGATTGCATTACTACAATTTAAATGCTGTTTATTAACTAATGGAATAATTATACCATTAACCAAGTTCTATTGACAGAAGTATACATTTTTGTTATACTTGTTAGTGTCCAGCAGTAGCACTTGGATAGCTGAAGATCCTAATTTTGCTTGCTCTAAAGAACAGTAGGCTTGTTTCCTCTTCACTGCTATTGTCTTACATTACCACAGCAATAAAAAAAACCTGAATAGTGTAAATAAATGACCATATTTTCAGGGAAATATATTTAAATAAATGTGCTTCCATTGATAATTATTCCATTGGACCTTCATTTCTTGTGATTCCAACCTGTTCTGAATATGTCTGAGATCTTGTCATAATAGCATAGGATGTCACTTCAGTCTAATCATGTTCATTGACCATTCTGTTTCCATTACCTGAAATCCATCTTGCAGATTAATTGGAATCATATAGGACTGTGTAGATTTGTTGTTGTTTTAATTGTACCATCTTATTGAAATCAGAGCGATGTTCAATGGGGTCTGCATGTGGGATTGGGTAGTTTGTGTTTATTTTGGTTGTCTTTGGTTTTTTTAAAGTTTTTTTTCCAAAAATGTTATTTTTTGATTGACTTATTTTAGTACTCGGTTAATATATTAGAGTTCTGAATATTTCCGGTTGTTTGCACACAGATAACTGCAAAGAGGTTGTCATTACTGGGTACACGCAAGCAGAGGCCAGATCTCTTTCTTAATGGCTTGGGGAAGGCACAAAACATGAAAGAAAGGTAAACACAATCCAGGCTTGCAGTATTAAGTTAGCAAGTGCTGCTTGGTAGTGCAGTCACTTTTCTTCTCCAGTATTCTTCAACATTTTCAGATGCAGAGCACCAAGTAGTTTTAAAATGGGTTTTTGACCAGCCTTAAACCTCTAACTCTAAGGTTTTCACAATTTATTTGTCAATATTTGTTTTTTTTTTAAAAATGCTTTGTCTTGTGTATTGTGTTACTGTTTTTCTGTCTGTATTTTTCATCTGTCTTCATGTTCCACAGTTGCCTTCTTCAAAGCTGCTCTTTTCATGTAAGTTTAGCTGCTAAAAGCATTTGCTTTCTTCCCCCTCTTTTTGATACATGTATCTATGCATATACCAGGTATAGCTTGATAAATGGCCACTTCCTTAACATTTTTCAAAAGGTGGGATTTAGCAATGGTTTTGAAATTTCATTAGGATTGCTGCTTCAATCCCACATTTTTACAATCTGCATTCATTTTTATGTTCAAATTTTATTCTCTATATTTGCTTTTTCTTTATAATAAAAACAAAGTGACATGGTTTAAGGAACATCGTGAATTTAGTTGCAGATATGAAGTTTTGGGCTGGTGAGGAAAAACACCCAACGATGTGAAAGATTTAGACATCTAAAGTTTTTTTTTTATGTATTATAAGAAATTGTTCAGATTGTTAAAAATTCCCAGGTTTTTGTATGTTTAAGATTGCTAGGAAAACAGGTGTATCTAAACATGTAATATTCTTTGCATAAGATGCATGTTATATAAAAATGTACAATATTGTATTTGAATACTTATATTTCTTATATATGTACATTTTGTTTTGGCAATAGCATTTGCAGATATAGCTGTACAATGCATATGTTTAATATGAAAATAGATTCATCAAAAATTAATATCTGATGCTGCTATTATTGGCTACAGTGTTATACAGAATTTATCATGGATTTTTGACTGCTGAAAAGGGGACAATGGAATTTAGCCATACCAAGGACTGTACTGGAAAGAGATTGCTCCTCCTGAATGGGCCCTGATCATCACCTAAAACCTTGAAGAGATTCTTCTAATTTCCTATGGAAGTCGAACTTGTTATGAGGACAGCTGCTGCCAGCAGTTGCAGTTATTAGTCACTATTGATGTGTCAACTGTAAATAAGATGTGTGTGCATGGAATAACAGCTTTAGACGTCTACGCCAAGGGATGCTGCATTTCTGAAACCCCATGAAAAAAGACCAACACAACTCTTTGTGCATTTTTCTTGGTCACTACAACAGGCCACATTGTGGCTCATAAAAGGCACACAATTTAACAATAGTGATGTTAGCACATATGCTTCCTCATAGCAACTGTATTTTTGCAAAGTTTGTAACTTAAGAACATTAATGTCATAGGATTTTGCAAGACGTTTTTGCACTCTCAGTTTGCCGTATCTATATTTTTATGAATCCTAGTGAATGTGCCAAGAGATGGTTTAGTTTTGATCTGGATCAGAGATGTGTGAATGCAGGTGAAAGTAGTAAGCTGAAGAAAAAAAATCACAGACTTTGCCAGAATTGTACAGATGCTTTTTGTTGTTGTTTTGATTTACTTCATTATTACCTAATAGGTATTGAAAGAAATAAAATATGGGCAGTTAAATATATTATAGTTTTTTTATTGAAATGATTACAAAATAATATTAGTAAATAATAAATAAATAAAGTAGAAAATATGAAATAGATCTTAAAATGTATATTTTGCATAACAGAGAGATTCTTTACTTTTTTGTGATTTTTGTGATAAAATTGTTCTAGTCTATTCAATGTCTATGTTGCTTTGTTGCCAGGTACTGTGTGATAACTTATGTTCTCTCCCTACTGTTTAATAAGACCGTCTCCAGAAACTGTTTGTCATCCTATTTTGAATGTAAGAACGTTTCCCACATATGAAACTCTGTATTGTGGACCTTTTTGTGAAGCTGTCAAAAGGTGCATGCAGAAGCTTGGTGGAAGCCAGTGGCCTTGTAACTAACCAAAATGGAGAATAAAATGCAAAAGATCTTGGAGAGGACATTGGAACACAACTCACAAAGTTGCTTATATTTTCTTTTTTCTATTGTTTCCTTTTTCTTGTCCCTTCTTTTGTTTAAGTAGTATTTGACCATTCTGATTATAGTGAGTATCTTTTATACAGATTATTTCAGGATGGAATCAAGAGAACAAATGCATGAATGAAGAGATAGTGCTGTTGTGCATCTCTCTTTTAATTACAACCAATCTGTTACCTCTGAAACAAATTGTTTCCTTCCTCTAAATTATGTTCCAATTCTGAACAGTTCATTACACTGCAATCCTATACATATATCGAATACAGAGCAACTAGTTTCAGTGATATTTAGTATGGTATAATTCTCATAAAATATTTTCATATTCAATACTTTACTTAACAGTGAAACAACTATCAGAGGTTTATTTATATATGCTTAGTATGCTTTTCAAGAAATTGTTTATATCCATATATATTTCCTTTTATGTAAGAAGTCTAAAGGAATACCACTATCCTTTTGTTGGTAACTATGCATGAAGGAGGAATATACTAACTGTGGCTAACAATGAACATATGATAAGCATTTCCTCTTGAAATACATGACAACTAAAGTCAATTAAGTTTGGAGAATTCAAGATGGCAATCACAGCAGCATAACTAAATTAGCACCTGTTTTATATGTGTGTTTATGTCAAAAATATATACAATGGAGACTGGCTTCAGTCATGCTGCTGTGACATTCACCTTACCTGCTTTGACAGTACTCTTGGAAGCCTCTGGCTGATGCCCTATATGTCTGCTGTTCAAACATAATATAAAAAGCACCTTGTTAAATTTATTTAGTACCATATCACATTGCATATCATTTTTAAAATGCAGTATCTATTTTTTGAAAGTTTAAAAAGTCTCAGAGAAGCAGAATATCAGAAAAGTGCGTAGACACTGTTTAAATCATTTTTTTTGGAATTTCCAGACCAAGGGTTGCTCATTCAGATCTTATGTGTGTTGAATAGGAAGGTGGGGTGTTTTTTTTGCAGATGTCTTAGGCTCAATCCCAAAAATGACACAGCAAATCCAATTGAGTCGAATCATTTACTTGCTTGTTTACCACAGTGCACAGTGGTTAAAGTACAGTACTGCAGGCTACTTCTGCTGACTGTCAGGCTCAAGGTTGACTCAGCCTTCTATCCTGGGACCCAAATTGTTGGGGCAATATGCTGACTCTGTAAACCGCTTAGAGCGGGCTGTAAAGCAGTGTAAAGTGGTATGTAACTCTAAGTGCTATTGCTACACCTAATGAACAGAATCTTGTCAAACTAAAAGTATAACTTTCTAACCTATAAGATATATTCTGAAAAATTCTAGGTGTGTCTACCCCAAACCTCTTCCCCCTCTCTTCCCAGATTGGACTCTGCATTCTCTTAATTTGAGCTTCTTTTTGATGGAATGTACTCCCTCCTTGGAAAAGTTCTATGCTGCCAAATTACCATTGCTTCTTGCCAGGGAATTGTGCAGCAGATGTCCAAATGAAGTCAGAAATGCTGACATGAACTTGTAGTTTTTTAATAAATAAATATATTTTACATCTATACATACAGCAAACAAGATAGATAGGCACATCACTACATCATGAGGTAAATCACAGAGCACACAGAAGAAAAAAAGGGGGGCAGGGAAACCCACCCTCCAAACCCACAGCAGCCAATTACAGTGCAGATTGCCTCATTGGGAAGCCTCCAACCAATCAACCACAACTGTGTGTTCTGGTTCACTGCACAACCACACTTCCAGGTACTAAATTTAAATATCCCTCCAATTTATAGTTGAACAGTATTTAAACCAAGTTGTTTCACAAGATCCTTGTGTTTCTATATACATAATGGCTTTGTCATGAGATCAGCCAAATTATCTTCCAATGTATATTACAATATTTTATGTCAACTTGTTTGCTTTTGGTTTTTACTCTCACCTATTGCCACTTGTATACATGTTATGTTATTTTCAAATACTGGTATAGCTCCTTTCACTTCGATATCCAAATCCTTTAACAATTATATATACCATGTTATCTCTGAACACAACTCTGAAAATGCTATGAATTCTGCTTCAGATATGGAAATGGCAACTGAAGCCTTTTTTCTAGATTTCCAAGCAATGAGTGTGTTTGCAAACATTACAAGTCCTGCAGTTGACTTTCTATCTTATACATCATTAGCCCAATTGCTGTCTACAAAATATTTCAATTCTAATTCATTTGATGGTTGTAAATGCAATCTCAATATATATCACTCACTCACTCACTCACTCACTCACACACACACACACACACACACACACACACACACACACACACACATTTTCATAGATTTTCACAGGTATATAGGTCTAGGTGTGTTTGGGTCTTTTCCCATGTAAGATTGAGAGTATCTTGGTGACATTTTGGCAAGGTCCCACTCACCATCCTCAACCCCCTTGATTGGTTGATGGAGTTGATGTTGATATAGTGAGTTGTGTGGTGGCCTTGTTAGTTTTGTTATTGTGATATCCTGGGTCTTGTGCTGTAATCTCCTGGGTTGTTTGTTGTGTAGTGATCTCTTTTCCATTAGCGTCCTGTGATTTAATGGCTTGGGTAATGGGTTGTGTGATGGCCTTACGAGTTATATTGTTGTGATATCCTGGGTCCTGCGTTGTAATCTCCTGGGTTGTTTGTTGTGTTGTGATCTCTTTTCCACTAGCTGGATATGGAGACAAACTTCCCTTCCTGGATGTCCTATCACAAAACAAACAACCCAGGAGATTAGAGCACAAGTTCCAGGATATCTCCACAACAAAACTCACAAGGCCATCAC
>JANHFJ010007844.1:16128-29509 GCA_032468195.1 Cerberus rynchops
AATTTTGGGGTTGATTGGATTTTTAAAAAATTTTAAATTTTAAATTTTTATATAATTTTAAATTGTTAATCTTTTAAAATCCAGAACACGGGAATAACCTCAAACTGACAGGAGAAAAGTTCAAAAGTAATGGTAGAAGTATTACTTCACAGAAAGTGTAGTGAAAGCCTGGAACCAGCTTCCAGAAGAGTGGGTCAATCATCACTAAGTGAGTTTAAATATGCTTGGGCCAAACATGTCCATCATCTTACAAAAATGAAAAACCTCAAAGGGCATACTATATGGATCACCATGTTTTTTTCTGCCACCAGTTTTCTATGTTTCCATGGCTCTGTTCAATTGCACATGCCTGTGTTATGTTGAATTTTAGTATGGCATGGTCACTCTCTCCCAAAATTCCTACAACTTCCATCCCTATTTATAAGAAATGGGTATACCTGCCCTCTAGTTCCTTTTTTTCCCTTTGGAGAAAATGTCAGATAGGCATGTCAGAAATGTGCAATTTGTCTCCCAGTTTATGTCAGGGTACTTAAATTCCCTATTACTACAGTGGTGTTATTTCCTGCACATCTTATTTCACTGATTAGCAAAATCGATTTTTGTCTGTCCATATAGTTTACAAACTCATTTACATTTTCAAAATCTTATTATAAAAATAACATCTGAGTCCCTAGAATATTGAGCTTTCTTCTAAGATTTTCAAAGTCTCTTTCTGGGTCTTACAGTCATAGGCCACTTTCATTTTTGTCCATCTATCTTCCTCACTACGGAAGAACTGCTTCTATTGTTTCTCTTATATAAGTTATTTTGTTTGAGTACCATCATTTCTCCTCAACTTGTTGATTTTTTTGCTTCAGACACTGCTATGAGCTTGCATTTGCTGCAAATATATCCTAGAATATTTTATCACAAAAGTTGCTTAGTGTAATTCCAGATTCCTATATGTTATCTTCACATTTTTCTCTTAGGGCACCACAAGTAGGAAGGCTTTTATTTAACCTTATAAATAGCATAGAAATTCGGATGTCCATTCTCTTGATTTATTCAGTATTCTCACTTCCTGGAAGTCTTATATTTTGAAAGACCATGACATCAGACATGAAAAACTGGAGAAGAATAAACAAGAATAAATTTAGATGCCATAAAATGCACAAGATCGTATAATGTATTCATAGCTGCTGAGATAATACCTAATCTAAATAGTCTAGTCTAACAAAGAGAAGGACTAGGAGTGGAATGATAGTAGTCTTCCAACATTTGAGAAGCTGTCACAAAGAATAAGAGTGGAACAATCTATTCTCCAAAGTGTGAGGCAAGATAACTATCAAAGAAAGATCCATCCTGGAATCCAGGACAAATTTTTCAATAGTGAGATAATTAATCAGTGAAACAGCTTGCTTCCAGAAATTGTGGATGCTCCAACTCTGGAGATTTTAAAGAACAGTTTGGATAGCCATTTGTTCAAAAGGGTATGGCGGTTAGACTAGAAGACCACCAAGGTCCCTTCCAGTTATTCTTTATTCTGTAAATAATCTGTTTCCCTCTCCCAGGGAAACAGATATCAGTTATACAGTATCAGTGTATTGATAGAATGGGGTAGTAACAGAAAATAAACTGAGCGTCATTTTTAATCTGTTGATTAAATGATTAAAAGGAGGAGGAAGAAAGAATGGATCTTAAATCAGATGGTAATGGGGAAATGTGAATTGGCATAAGTCATTTTAAGCAGGAACAATTTGATCAGTCTGAAATTCTTTACTTTGAAAATATCCAGGTATTCTTAACTTACACTGAGCTACAGAAATGTGGGGATTGCATTTAATATAGATATTAGTGTAGTATTTTAGGAAGCTAAGGACTACATCTTTCCAAGTGCCACATTGCTTGGACCTATGTATTCGTGCAAATTATATAAAAGATACTGGTAATATTTACCTTTTAAATCATTTCAAAATATCTGGCATTTGCAGTTATTATATCAAATACAGATAGGAATATATTAATATATCTCACTCTTTTTTGGCATTTTTCAGAGAACAGCTATTAACAACAAAATAGCTTTAATTGTAACAAAAAGTTCCATGTTAACTCTGCCTTTGCATACTATAAGGATCAGACCAGTTTACAAATAAAATTCTTCACAATGTGTAATGAGATTCATGGGTTCCCAATCTTAAACGTTTATTAAGGGTAAACTAATTTTTCCAATATTACTGGATATAATGCAAGGTATAAAGGAATTTTACATTTCATGGGTCTTCTTCTGTTCTCTGAGCTACAGTGCTCTATCCATAAGACTTGATAGAATTGCATTATCTATTAGAATGATAATATTTGAATAGTCATATATATACTAGTCAGTATAATTTGAAAATATGAAAATAGAATGCATTTCCTATTTTTTAGAAATCCCTTCCTAAATTAAGACTCTTCAGCTACATAAAAGAATAGCCTATTTCTTGCAATATATTCATATTGAGAGCATATGATTAGGTTTGTTCAGTGTGGGTATATTGGCCTGTTTAGTTTATAGATTATATTCTCTGATTTGACTGATCTATAAAGAGGCTAATTTTTTAATGAATCTGGAATTAACTTTCTAACATTTGCTTTGAGAGAGAGGTGATACAGAAATGTCCTCTTTTCAGATTTTTTCACTAGATAGGAATGTGGATAGGACTCCCCACAGACAATATATTTGATAGTGCCATTTTATAATTATTTTTATCTATTCCAATTTTTGTAATGTATTAAGTCAATATAATTTAATACTATAATATTTTACTTTCTTCTACATCCCTTTCTTACAAGTACAAACATAACCCAGCACTTTTGGCTTAATTACAGCTATCAGGAAATAATTATCCCAAGCTTGTGCCCATTTAATCAATTCCTCTTCTCCCTTTAACTTTTCCCTTTAGCTCTCCAAACACCTTTGGATATACCGGCAAGGTTCATTGGTCAGCCACCCAACCAGTAAATTCTAATCTTCCACCAACATTGCCGTCAATAATTTCACGAATGTATGGGTAAGTGTAAGGCACATTACTTAATTTGCTCATATGAATTATAAAGAGAATCCTAATTACGGTTATTTCATTAAAGAACAATTAAATATTAAGATGATATTTCTGTGGTTTAGTAAAAAAAGGGGAGGGAGCCAAATCACATAATAATCATAAATAAGTATTCAGAAGCAGTTTGCTCAGAATTCCTGCATTCCATTTAAAATTTGGAGTGGAATACTGAGCACCAAAGTACATATTGCATGCTATAATATTGTCTATACAGTACCTTACCCTCTCTTCTGAACAACTTCTGGGGTTAGAGGAAGTTGCATCAGTTATTTTTTCTTTAGCTTTTTTTAACCCAATAGCATCCATGTAATTTTTACCCTCACTAAGAAAGGCACCGGAAATCCTAATCTGTCCATAGATTTCTATAGGTCATTGCAGAATTTCCTTTTGATCAGCACTTCAATATTTTGGAATTTGAACAAAATAAACTACAGTATATTAAGCACAGTTATGCTAAGTAGTACTATTCTAGGAAAACATTGGTCTTTCTTCCTTTGGCATATGGATGCCAAATTTTATTTTTTTAAAATTCCCATAATATCCAAGGAGATATTATTTGGAAGATGCAACTCTTATTCAGAAAATATTTTTTGACTTCGCACCTTTATTTTATATGTCTATGGAGATTCTCAGTCATCCAGGTCATGATTGTCTCACGGGTGCTTTTTCAAAAGGCAACTAGACTTTGTTTTTTAATTTTGCTTTTCATTCAAGAACTTTCTTCCGTTTTGACTGAACTTCAGAACTAAAGAAGCTTCTTGGATGAGAAGCAAAACATCTTCCTCAAGGAAAAAACAAAGACCAGTTGCCTTTTGAAAAAGCACTTTTGAGATCTTTATTTTATACTTCAATTTCAATAACATTTTCAGTCACCTGTTACTCCAAAGATTATATTTTCACATTTTTTTCAGTTAGCTTATTTTTCTTAAGGTCTATTAACCTAGATTTTCTGATTCCCACAGAAATCACATGTATATTTTAAATGAAACTACACCTTATCATATAAGGTTTTTATTTACCATGGTAAACATGCCTTACAAATTGAAGATTTCCCAGAAAACACTACATTTTTTTATCATAGATTTATCAAATTGTTTAAAAGAAAAAAAGAACAATTACATTTGGGGATGATATTGGTTTTAACAATGGTATTACTGGACTTTGTCTCAGATTAAACATAAATTCCCTTTGTCAAAAAGCAATATTCTTTGTATGAGCACTGCTTTCTTGTAATAGTATTATGGTATAGAAACTATAGAGTTGCTGGAAAGATATGTGTTTAGATCAAGCAAATGAATATTAGCGTATAATATCCCACATTTGTGTATATATGATATTTAAACTATGTGGACAGTGTATGTTATATACTATATATCTTTTTTTCTTATCTCTCCCAACCAATCATATACACTGAATATAATTAGTATGTTGTATATTTGTATATTTATATACATACCATAGTGGTGAGATACTAATACAGTTATGTCCTGTAGAGTGTGCATAATCTTTTAAACAATAATAATTTGAAATACAAAACAGAATTCTAAAATCATATTTGTTTTGATGTGCAGTGTTATGATACACCAGTAAATTCTGTCTACTTTCTCCTGACATGAGTGGTGATGACTGAGCTTGAAATTCACATTCATATGAAAAAAATTTTTTTTATTGCAGATACTTAACGAAACATGGACAGCCAAAAGAATTTCCCCATTGGGGACCCTTGTCACAGATCATTACAACCACCGAACCACATAATTCTTTCAATAAGAAGGAAAAAGAACGACTTACAATTTGAAAAAAAAACAACATTTTTCTCAGTGGCACAATTTAAAAGTTTCAAAATAAATAAATGGGAAATAAAAATTGTAACATGGATTTTTTAAAAAAATCAACACTTTTTCAATGTTTGTCTTTAAGTCTATGACATAGCAAAGTCATGTTCCATATAGTAATACTGTCACGGTTCCAAGTAACATCCCCAATGTAATCAAAACTCTCAAGAAACAAAATGAATGAGATTTTATTGAAGACATCATATTGGCACATCTGGAGAAAACCCTAATCTGAATTTCCGCATTTTCTCCACCCAAAGTAAAGTCAAAGTTTCTTCCCCTAAGTTATCACATGCCACCCTCTGCTCCAATCCAATTAGGGTGGCATCCAAAGTTCATCTTCATGGCCATCCTTTGCAGATGCAGACCGAACAGCCTTGATTCTCACAGAAAATAATGCTGCAAAGATAAGACACCCCATCCAGCTAGCTAAGTTAATTCTCTCATACATCTTTTAGAGACTAGTGTGGCAAGACTAAAAGAAACTACCGAAATAAGCATAGAATAAAACAACAGAAAAAATACATCTTCAAATTTCCCTTTAATCTTGACAGGCTGCCCCCCTCATCAACAAATGATGCTCTCAACATCATTTGTTGAAACAACAACAAATAGGGATTCACACTGACATTGCTAACCACCCTGTCTCCTCGCCCTCCAGGAGGTTCCTTCGACTTATCAGAAAACTTCAATTGTAACTGCTTGATTAATCTATCTGTGTTAAGATTCCAACTTTTGATCCAAGTAGCTTCAGATATAGGATACCCTTTCCAATGGATTAAGTACTGCAGCCTTCCCCTATAAAGCTTAGAGTCCAAAATCTTTTTTATTTCATAATAGGTTTCTCCCTGTACAACTATGGGACCCAAAGGTGGCATATCTAGGGGTCTGACTTGTGAACTGACATAGTGTTTCAATAAGCTGCTATGGAAAACCGGATGGATTTTTCCCAATAAGCGTGGGAGGCTTAATTGTACTATCACCGGATTTATTATTTTCACTATGGGAAAAGGTCCTAAAAACTTTGGTCCCAACTTCTTGGTGGCCAATTTTAATTTAAGATATTCAGTAGATGAGTAAACTTTCTCTTTCACCCTGAATGAGACTTGGAGAAATCTATGTTTATCAGCTTTTTTTTCTGTAGCTTTCTTAAGTGCTGCTTTAATATTTTCCCAACCCCCTTTCATAGTATCCATCCATTCTTGCAACGACATGGAGGACGCAGGTTCTCTGGTAACTCAGGCATGGGCACAAATTCTATGCCACTGATTGTTTGGAAAGGAATTAATCCAGTACTACTGTGGACTGCATTATTATAAGCAACTTCTGCAAAGGTTAACAGTTCAGCCCAGTTATCTTGCTGGTAATCTATGTAGCACCTTAAGTATTGTTCCACAATTGCGTTTGTACGTTCTGAAGCTCCTTTCATGGCTGGATGAAATGCCGAGCTGAGCCCTTGAGAGGATCCTATTGATTTCAAAAACTGCCAAAATTTTGCTGTAAATTGCACTCTGTGGTTTGATATCATTCACTGAGGGGCTCCGTGTTGCTGGTATTTGTGTTTGATGAATAGCTTGGCTAGTTTCTTTGCCAATGGTAATCCCAGACAGGTGATGAAATGGGCTTGTTTAGAGAAAAGATTGATCATAGTCATATGACCGTTTCCCGCTCAGCAGCCGGTTGAGCTGTTGGTGGAATCCGACAGTGATGAACAGTATGGGACTGCCCTGGAGCAAGATGTTTGTGAGGTCGCTGTGTTCCTTAGGCACTTGCGGACAGTCTGGTAGCTAAAGCTGTTAAATCCGTGGCCACTTATGGCTGGCTCAGATATTTGAGGTTGGGCAGTCCATTAGGAGGGGGTGGTGAAGGGATGATTGCTATGTTAAGTTTCTGATAGCCACCTTCCCACATGATGGTGGGGCCCCATTTATCTAACCAGGTGAGGCTCAGGATCACTGGTTCCATCATCTTAGGAGCTACCATGAATCAGATATGCTCCCAATGGCTGCCAAGCTCTAATTTAAGTGGTTCTGTGACTAGGGTGACTGGCACCCCATCTATTAGTGACCCATCTACTTGTTCAAAATGAATTGGATGGGCCAAAGGTTTTGTGGCTATGCCTAATTCTTGGACATGACCAGATTTAGTTGGCACCTTGTGCACCTGGTGTCTATGATAGCCTTTACTTCCCCTTCCGTCCCAGTCTTTGGGATGATAATTTGGGCCTTGACTGTGAAAGGGGGAATGATCTCGCTCACCATTGGCTCATCCTCGTTGCTATCATCCTCTTTCTCAGGACAGTGACCAGTCACTGGAGTGTCCGTGTCCCCAAGCAGGAAAGGGACTTCCATGACTTCTCCAGCAAATTTTCCTCCATCAGTTGGCTTTCAGGGGTCCTTTTTGGCTTCAGAGTCACTGAAGTTTTGTCTTATAGTATTGGCGCCAGGACAAGGCAATCAGAGGCCCAGTTGCCCATCTGGCCATAGCAGAAGTACTTCACCCTTGATGAGGAAGAGGGCTTTGCTGCTGCTGCCAGCTTGGCAGTTGCTTGTCTCCCTAGGGATTTCTTTGGTGGTTTCCTTGTTGACAGCTTGCAATGTGGGTGGATTTTCAGATGCATGGCTACAACCATGTGGTACCAGTCCCAGATATGTTCTGGCACCCCTCTGATCCCACAGGCTTGTCTCAGGTCTGAGTTTAAACTTTCCTTAAAGTGATGGACAAGGAGACATTCTGGCCAATCTCTAAATTTTCCTGCAAGCCGGCAGAATTCCCAAATGTACTCTTTTGGGTGCTGTACTTTCTGTTTGAGTTCTTTCATCTCGGCCTCAGTTTCCTCACACTGGGCAGTATCTTTGAACCTGGCACTCAGGGTTTGCATGAACTCGTCAATGTCCTCCAGTTCGAGAGTGGCCTCATCATGCAATTCAGCAATCCATTCAGCCTCTTTACCCTCATTCATGCAATTGGCTATAGCTGAAATCATCGCTTGTTCCATTACATAGCAGTGGCTGAAGTTGTCGATGTGGGACCAGATGCAGTTCAGGAAATAAGTCAGTTTTCCTGGAATCCCATCAAATGTAGCCTTGAGTTAGGGTGGTTCCAGTGGCCCAGTTGGCCCTGGTGGTGGCAATGCCTGGGCCTGCTGAGGAGGCACCTACTGGCACTGGACCCAATCTTGCCCTGGATGAAAGGTTCACTCAGGTGGGATTTGGGCTGCAGGAGGAAGCTGTAGAACATTTTGGAGGTTGGGATCCCTTAGCCTAGTTGGGATCCCTGCAAGCCAGGTTGGGTCATGATGCCTCCTCTCATAATAGATGCGGCTTGTCAGGCTCAGTGGGAAATCATTGCAAGCTGCCCTGCACCAAGTAGAAAGAGGTGGATGTGCTTTGTGATGCTCTGCAATCTTGGCTTGGAAAATTGAATGTCGACTGGGCCATCACTCATTCATTGCTGGCTTGCTTGAAGTTATGGGGTGCTCCCCACCTGGAGCTGGCCAAACTGCTCTTGGATGCCCCCCCATTGATTGACTCTGCATAGCTGGGAGTATGGTGTAGTTCCTAGATTCACTTGTCTCCGAGGCTCACTTCTCTCTCAATCCAGATGTGAGGCATGGCTCCAGGGGGACTCCTGTCCCTGCTACTTCCAGTGGTCACTCACTGGTTGTCACTGTACTCCACTGTGATGTCGCCTCTTGGGTGCACAACCAGATCAGCTCCACTTTGGACCATGTGCCCAGTAGGAGTTCAGCTTTTGCGGCTTCTGCCTCTGCAACAGTGGCTAATTCTGACCCATGAAGTTGGCGGATTTTCAGAGAGCTCCTGAGGTTGTCCCAGTGGCTCTGCCAGAAGCAGCTTGCTTCTCCTCCATCTTCCCTGAGTCTTCGTGCAACCCGAAACTTTGGGAGAGCACCCAGAGCTTAGGACTCCAGTCAGCAGCTTCGCAATGCAAGGAGCTGGTTCTTCAGTTGAGAATTCAAGTTAATATCACAGTTCCAAATAGCATCCCCAATGTAATCAAAATTCTCAAGAAACAAAAGTCCTTAGAATGAGATTTTACTGAAGACATCATATTGGCACATCTGGAGAAAACCCTAATCTGAATTCCCGTGTTTTCTCCACCCAGATTAAAGCCAAAGTTTCTTCTCCTAAATCATCACATAACACTCTCTGCTCCAATCCAATTTAGGGTGGCATCCAAAGTTCATTTCATGGCTGTCCTCTGCATGTACAAACCAAATAGCCTTGCTTCTCAAGGGAAAGAATGCTGCAAAGATAAGACTCCCCATGCAGCTACGGTTTAACTCCCTAATACATTGTTTAGAGAATAGTGTGGTAAGACTAAAAGAAACTACCGTAATACTCATAGAATAAAACAACTGAAAAAATACATCTTCAAATTTCCCTTTAGTCTTGACAAATACACTCAAATACATAGCATATTTTAATAAAATATACATTTTTTCATATACTGCTAGTTTTGTGAAAATCCCATAATTCATGCATTAAAATGCATTGATTTCTCAATGTTATTATTTTTTTAATTCTATCAAAGAAAAGTACCTCATAGAATAATGTTCATTTATTACTGCTGTGACTTTTTTTTAATATGACATGTATAGCCAGTGAAGTCTTCACTGCTTTTTACCACAGAGTAGTAGTCTAAGATTGCTAGTTCATTTTGTTCACACATACAACTCTCCAGGGTATACCAGAGGTAGTGAACTGCTTTGTATCAGCTGGCTAACAGCATTCAGGGGATGTTGGATCATCTGGGCTTTCTTTTGCTGATGTCATCTTGCATCTGGGCAGGTCTGGTGCCAACTCCGCTTCTGCATGGAACACTGCTAGCTCTTTCCCACCAGAGTATTACCTATTTATCTACTTGTATTTTTATATGCTTTAAATTGCTAGGTGGGTAGGAGCTAGGGGCAAATTATGAGAGCTCAATCTGCCACCCAGTGCCATGGGATCAAACTGCTGGAGTATTGACTAACTTTGGCCAATGCCCAGTGTTTTTAAACGCTACACCATCTCTGGGACAGAAAGATACAATATACAAAGTGGGATCAATAGAATTGTCTAACAGAGCTTCCAGCCATTAATAGACTAGATTTCTTAATCACGTAAATCTATTAGAAATAATTGCAATTCTTTTTCTACTTAAAAATTGACTTAAATAAGACAAATTCTTTTGATTGTGGCCTCTTGCAATCTTTTGACTTTGATGTAAACTTTCATGATCTGTTGTGAACTACCAAGTAAAATTCAGCCTATCAACCATTCCATTCTTGCTTAGTAAGAAGATCATTGTTCCTTATTACTGTCCAAGTTGTAAAAAGATATGAAACAACTTTCAAATCCAAATACTTGGTAAGTGGGTTAAATTTGGCTTAGCAGAACAATTTTTGTGAGCATGGTTTCAACTTGTAACTCTCAACTCACTAAGACTATTCACAAAAAATTACATGATGCTTCATTGAAATAGCTAAAGATTAAGTTATGTGTCTTGTCATATTGTGGTTTGTTACAGTTCAATGTGGTATGTAAACTTAGTCCTTACAGTTTATAAGGGCAGGCAATAAAGCAGCCTTAAGAACAGCGAGAGCCAAACTGTCCCAAACCATCAGAGAAGCAAAGCATGCACATACCCAGAGCATCCACCAACACATCACGGACAGCAGCAACACACGGCATATGTGGCAGGGCATCCAAACCATCACTAATTACAGAACATCACCACCTGCCTGTGAGAATGATGGCTCACTTCCAGATGCATTGAACAGCTTCTATGGCTGTTTCGAAGCAAAGAACAACGTGACAGCAAGGAAGACCACACCTCCTTCGAACAACCAGATACTTGTCTCTCCACTGCTGACATGAGGGAAGTTCTAAGCTGAGTCAACCCCCAGAAAGCTGTGGGACCAAACACTGACATCTTCAACATCTCTCTGAGCACCACTGTTGTCCCAAAGTGCTTCAAGAAACGACCATTGTGCCCATGCCAAAGAAACCATGTGTGTCCTGCCTCAATGAATACCATCCTGTTGCACTTACTCCCATCATTATGAAGTGCTTCGAGAGGCTCAACATGAGGCACATAAAGACCCTGCAGCCTGTAACATTGGATTCACTGCAGTTTCCATATTGCTTGAATCGCTCCACCAATGACGCCATTTCTACTACACTTATCTAGCCCTCTCTCAGCTAGAAAACAAGGACTCATACGTACAAATGCTGTGCATAGACTTTAGTTCAGCAATCAACACTATCATTGCCCAACACCTGATGGGGAAGCTGACCCTGTTGGGCCTGAACACCTCTCTCTGTAACTGGATCCTCAACTTTCTGACTGGAAGACCTCAAACAGTCCAGATCACGAACAGCACTTCTAACACCAGTATACTAAGCATTGGGGCCCCTCAGGGCTGTGTGCTCAGTCTCCTGCTCTTCTCCCTGCTGTTGTATGACTGGGTAGCAATGCAGTTTGAACCACATCATTAAGTTCGCTGATGACATGACCATGGGGGTGGGGCTCATCAGCAAGAATGATGAGTAAGCATACAAAGAGGAGGTGGAGAAGTTAACAGACTGGTGTAAAGCCAACACCCTGTCTCTGAACATAGACAAAAGAGATGGTTGTTGACTTCAGGAGGACACAACATGACTACTCCCTGCTGAACATCGACAGCTCCTCCATGGAGATCACAGGGAGCACCAGATTCTTTGGTGTTCACCTGGTGGAGAATCTCACCTGGTCCTTCAACACCGGTTCCATAACACGGAAGGTCCAGCAGCATCTTTACTTTCTGAGGAAACTGAAGAAGGCACAGCTTCTACCACACATCCTCACAACCTTCTACAGAGGGACCATTGAGAGCACCCTGAGCAGCTGCATTACTGCCTGGTTTGGGAATTGCACTGTTTCATATCGCAAGACCGTCCAGCGAATAGTGAAGCTGGCTGAGAAGATCATCGGGGTTGCTCTTCCCTCTGTCATGAACATTTACACTACACGCTGCATCCATAAAGCCAGAAACATTGTGGTTGACCACACACACCCCTCATACACACTCTTCACTCTCCTGCCATCTGGAAAGAGGTACAGAAGGATTCGGGCTCGCACATACAGATGTGTAACAGTTTCTTTCCACAAGCCATCAGACTCCTCAACATAAAGAAACTGGAACTATAAATACTTTGTGTATTTATAGCTTTTTTTCTAAGTTTTTAGTTTTAGAATTACATGTAGTCCTGCTTTTCTTTTTAAATCTATGTTGTCTGATGTAGCACCTTGGTCCTGGGGAAATGTTTCATTTCACCGTGTACTGTACTGCATACTGTTGAAATGCCAATAAAGCCTACTTGACTTGACATGACTTGACTAAATCATTGTTTTGAGTTTAGTATGTAGTATGAACACATTGAATAGGACTGTGGAAGATAGGCAATGGGATATCTTGCACCTGTTATAACTAAAATAGTAGCATTAAAAGTTGTATTTTAAAGTGGAAAACTAATGGGAAAAAAGATTGGGGCTGCAAGGTTTGGGAGAAAATATAACCCTTTCTCAGCACGCTAGTCTCTGTTCTAAACTACATTACCAGATGTAGTGCGTCTGCCTTTTCAGAATGAAATATCCAGGCCTTGCTTTAGGTACCCTTCATCTGCTTTTACACTTTGTTATTGATTATTTATTTATTTATTTCATAAACCCAGACTTTATTTCCAGTCTTGAGGCTATGTAGACCATATCTTTTGACATAGGGCAGTGCTGATATTAAATAATGTCTCTGTGGCAATTTTTCCAAATAATTATATCCAGTTCAATTCATCCTGTTATCTAGAATATTGTTTCTTTAAAGCCCCTACACAATTTTATTAGTTCATAATATGGTGAAAATGTGTTCCATTTTCTTTTTTAAAATTAATTAGGAAAGCTTATTGCATATAGGAATATGAGTGGTACAGTGACGTTGAGGTGAAGATGCCCCCCACCGACTCAGAAACTTGAAAGATCAATCCTAGGCAGTGACAGATGTTTCTCTATCAAGGGGCAAAGATAAAATATCTGCTGTGAACTCCACATAGGTGTCAGGACGGACATTCAGCTAGTAAACGCTCGGCTCTATTCAATCACTCTAGCTTCACTCCGATAAAAGGGACTACAGGTTCATAAAAAGAAATGTATATATAGGAATAGTAATGTATTTTTAAAAGAGAAGTTTTTCAGTTTTCCCCTTAGTTCTAAGTAGGTTCTCTCTTTTACTGGTTTTCATCCATTGCTTCTTGTCTTGTGCTTCTGGTGCTTTGGAAGATGGATTGACTCCCTCTTCTTTGTGGCAGCACCTCAAATATTGGAACACTGCTATCATGTTGCCCCAGTCCTAATATCAGGGTTCCACACAACATCCTCAACTCAATTAGAATTCCAGAGAATGAAAGTCCAAAGAATAAAACTTTATTGAAG
>JANHFJ010007849.1:0-15007 GCA_032468195.1 Cerberus rynchops
AACCCATCAAATTGGAGGCTATGCTTCCTCAACAATGGAGAATTTTGTATATCTTCTATAGAATATCTTTTTTAAAAAAGCATAGAATTTTAAAAAATACAAAAACTAAAAAGCAAAAAGTGCATAGAGAGAAAAAAGGAAAATAAAAAGGGAAATATGTAAAATATGTTTCCGTTAGGGGTCGCGACTCTATCCTCAGCATCCTCCACTCTCACCCCAATCACCTTCATGTCCTCTATCTTCTCTAACATTTCAACCTAAAATCTCTTCACATCATATCTTGTCTTTAATCTAAAAACAAATAGAACCTCATCAATCTTAATTGGCAAAAATGTATTAAGACCTACTAGAAATAACTAGTATATTTTCACGTTAAACGTCAATTTCATATTCCTTTCCTTTATCTTTATAGTAATTTATCTCTCGCTTTCAAAATACAATCTCCCCTCCTTTTCCCATATCTTACCTTACATCTGTATATTATTAAATCTCTTCTGTCTAAAACCTTTAACTAAGTGAAACAATGCATCATAGCGCAAAAATTTTTTTGAATTAAGATATCTGAAATAGAGTAAATTTATAAAATGTGTCCAAAGTCTGGGACCAATCACTCTAGTGGAACTTTTATTTGCTAAATTTGTGACTACTTCAGTGCTGCTATACTGTACTGCTATGCCACTGCCCAAAGGTTTAGTAGGCTGATCCCATCCTAAGTCATTTGGAAGGTGGCTGAGTAGACTGGTCCCTCCTTCCAACCACTGGAGATCAGGTGTAGACTTTTCATAAAGGGGGAAACGTTCTGAATACATTTTTGCCAAATATCCTTGAATTCTTCCAGCATTAAAATACTTGTTTCCATTCAAGGTCTCATCTTATCATGCTTTTCCCTAAGCCACATTTTTTCAGGAAAAGATTTCTTACACTTAAATTCAAAATCTTCATATATTTTAATAGGATTTTAAACAAATCATTTATTCTAATTATTTTAATTATTTCTTAATCTTATTTTCAGTCTCTCCAGCTCCTTAGTCCACTTAAACTTTTTACAAAACTAAGATTCTATTTACTCCTTTTGTTACTTATTTCCAAGTAACAAAGTTTTTCTTTAAGTTCTTTAAGTTAAACTTACAAGAACCGTTTTTGGGGGGGGGGGTTGAGGACTGAAGGAAAATCCAGTGTAACAAAAATGGCCCTTATGAAGGTTTTTAATATCCAAAAAAGCAATTTACAAGCCATTTCCAGTGAAAGTGATTAAGATAGGAAGTGAGCGAACCCAGTAACTCTTTGAAGGCTTCAAAGTACAGCTTGGGCAAAGCTGACTCTCCCAGCTCCCAGAGCTCTCAAACCTGCCAGAGATCACTCTTTACAGTTTCATCATGGGAAACATCTGTTATAAAGCACGATGGGTGGTCCCAGATCCTCTCATTAATCTGGATTCATTCACTGGCTCCTCTTTCTCATGAGGGTTTTAGCTCCCATCTTCAGTTCACCATACTTCCCATAAAAGATCTAAAACAAATCCTCCTTGTGCACTTAATCAGATGAATTGAGTATAATTCTAAGTGAGGAGCATTAAATATAATAAAGATATTTTGTTGTGAGATAGAGACAAACACAAGAAAAATGAGGTACCGTAATTAAAGAAGAGGTGAAAAATACCTCATAAATATAAAATATATCCATTAGTTAATCAGTAGTTACAAATGATACAGACAATCTTGTGCTGAATATACTATATGTGGAATGAGAAGAAATCTTGGCCTCTGTTTAATCAGGCACAATTGTTTTATTGAAAAGGTTCGAAGTAAAACAGGTCAATATGGTATTATGCCCTCCATATTCATTTATACGTATACAGGCCATATTTTGACATACCACTTAGGTATTCTCCGTTTTTAGTGAGGCTTTACAGAAGGACTTGAAACACTCTGTGTGCTGAAATAATATTGTAAAACACCCAGATATTATTGCTCTCTTTTTTTTTTTCTCAGAAAAGAATCAAACTTTGGAAAAGGTGATATAATTTTTAAAGGATCCCTTATAAATCTGAAATCATGTTGTTATTCCAAGAAAATAAAAGATTATATAAGATGTGATATGTTAAATTACTAGCACAGGAAAAAATGATTTTATATAAAAAGTGTTCAATGTAATGATATGAATATTTATAACTGAAGTAAAGCACTTCATAATTTATTTCTCCTCAATTCTCTAGAAAGAAAAATAAAATAGAAAGGGGTATCTTTAAAAAAGAAGAGAATCCTCTTTTAGGAAGATCTTTTACAGCTGAACTTAAACAAGATTTGTAGTCTGTCTTCAAAACCAGATTCATTTTACTTTGCAATAGCAAAGTGAGAAACCTCAGATAACACCAATTTAGGATAATTTAGCAAGACTTTATCTGAATAGTATGAACCTTGCTATCTAGGTAGATTATTCTAATGAATTCTCTATGAAGTCTTTAATTATGATTTTAAAAATTCCAAATATTCTAAACTGTGGCTATCTATACGCTGGGGTTATACCATTTACTAGCCTGATATGAAGCCTTAATATTTTGGTCAGCTTTACTCAAAGGCCCATATCCATCAATATTAGTCTGTCCTGGCATAGAGACAGAAGTAGAAAACTCTTTCTCGGTGTTTATTTTGTGCATCTCTGTAAAAGCCATAAGGCACAGAAGCTTTTTCAGTTGTGGTCTCCAAAGTGAAACTTGGCTTACCGAGTGAGCATTATAGGTTTTTAAGTATGGAGTGAAAGTTTCTGTCATAAAATATGGCAGCATTTAGCTGACCTTGGCAAATCCAAAATAGGTCAAGCAGAATAAACACTTGGAAGTCTCTGAGCTATGGATTATACTGGAAAGGCAAGACAATGGCAAACCACTTCCATATTTCTTCCAAGAAATATTGAAAAATGTTGACATTGAGAATGACTAAAGATAAACTTTAGCTTCACCTGTCTTCTTTAAAAGATTTTATTTGGTTGATTTATAATCTCAGGATGAGTTAAATTTTAATTTCACACATAGCTCTTAGTAGTTCATTCTGGTGTGACTATGAGCTTGAACTCTAATGCTTCAATGTAAATAACTCTGTATTTTGTAAATTGCCCTGGGATGTTTTGGGGGTGGGGGTGGTTATAGAAAAGAGATGCATACATAAATATCTGGAAAAATTGACACTAATATAACAAAACGGCAATTTACTAACACAAGTAGCTTAACAAAAAAAAACCTTTATATTTAAATACCCTGCGTACATTTATTTAAAAATATGAGCAGGGACTTGGGCTATTCAAACATGAGTACCAAAAACAATCTCCCTTAAAAATTTGCTACATCTTCAAGCATCTCTCAGAAACAACCATGGTGTCTTGAGATGCTGGTCCCTTATGAGTAAGATATAAAGATCAAGATACATTTTACTCATCTGCACTAAATGCCTATTTGCTTTGTGCTTATTTCAAAAGTGCTTGTTTTGTGTTTAAAACACTAATTTCTTATTTTTTTTCCCATTCACTTGGTAGCCCTACTTCTTGCTCTATATTTTATATTAAATTTGTAAGGAGCAAATAAAACTATCTGCTTTATGAAAATAAAGGAGAAATGCATTACCAGGTGGTTCCAAATCTTATTGGAATTCATTTGCATTTCAGAAAACCACGTTCCTTCTTCAGAACATTCTGAATATATAGAATAGAATAACAGAGTTGGAAGGGACCTAGGGGATCTCCTAGTCCTGTTCAGGCAGGAAACCCTATACCATTTCAGACAAATGGTTGTCCAATCATTTTCTTAAAAACTTCCAGTGTTGGAGCATTCACAATTTCTAGAGGCAGGTTGTTCCACTGATTAATTGTTCCAACTGTTAGGAAATTCCTCCTTAGTTCTAGGTTGCTTCTCTCCTTGATTAGTTTCCATCCATTGCTTCTTGTCCTACCCTCGGGTGCTTTGGAGAATAGCTTGACTCCCTCTTCTTTGTGGCAACCCCTGAAATATTGGAATGCTGCTATCATGTCACCCTTTGTCTTCTTTTCATTAAACTAGACATACCCAGTTCCAGCAACCATTTTTTATATGTTTTAGCCTCCAATCCAATCATCTTTGTGTAGCTTTCCACATCTGGAATATTTGTTTATTTTATGTAATATTTTTGATAATTGGGACAGCTTATAACTAGTTTAGACTCACTATGTAAGGGAAGAAGAACTTAATAGGGCTGTTTTTTTTACTGATTTTTCAGTATCTAACTTGGGTGGATTCTTATGTTTAATGTTAGATTTATTTGACATTTAGATTTTTTTCTTTTTCCTATTTTTTGTATGTAAGATTTTTTTTCTTTTCATTGTTAGTATTGGGTGTTTCTCTGGATGTTTTTTGTATGTTATTTTTGTTGATAAAAGAAAATAAGTATGTTTTTTTTAAAAAAAACCACGAATAAACCTCATGCACAACATCTTTCAGAATACCCCCGCACCAGACTATCTGGATAGCTGAATCATTTCTAACAGTTCTCCTGTGTTGTCTAGATTGAGTTTCAAGTCATTGATCTTCATGCAATCCATTACCAGGACGAGAATAATTTATTGATCTTCATCAAGTCTTTTCCAATTCTTTGATTTAGCACCCACATAACTTGGTTTAATTTTGATAAAAAGGAGATACAGAATTGATTTATGCATTGATACCACACCTTCATATGACCTCACTCAGTCCATTTTGAAGAACGTGGAAAATGACTTTCACTTTAGAAGAAGTCAAATGCTCAGGTGCTATCACAGAATCAAAGGAGGTTCCTCTTGATCTACTTTCTGGAATTGCCCATTCAAATAGGAGCAAAACCCAGCTCCGAAGGTCTGTGTAGAAGAATTAGTATTATTAGAATTATTAGTATTTAGTATTAGAAAATTTCTACAAGGGCACCAAATTGTTCTTCAATCTCGCTTCTGGAAATGCCAATTTTCATTACAAACCCCAACTGGAATTGTTCTTATTCCATCATGTGATAACTGTCTAAATGAAAAAAAAAACCTCCTTAAGATATGTACCGGTATATAAGTCAGCCCCTAACCAAGGATAAGGAGAAAGCCTTCCAAACATTTTTCAGTTGTTGAGTTTCCCCAATAATTATTTTATCTTTCTTGCCCTCAAGTATAGGCTAAAATATGAGAGCTAGCTGGAGGAGCTTAAGATATTTAAACCAGAGTAAAAACAAGTCATGTTATTGACTGTTAAAATTCAGGGAGAAGAATTTGTTGCTAGGGAGTGGGATGAAAATCACTTTTTATTGTTCATTTGGCGACATTTCCTACTGAAAGCAACCAAACCAACTGTAAAGACAAGAACACATACTTTAAGAATAATTTGTTTCTTTTTCATTCTTTATTTCATTTAATGAGCTTAACAATCACAACAAAGCTGTGAAATCAGAATTACAGATGTATGGGGAAGTTAGATGGCAAACAAGAAAATGTAAGGCTAGGATGAATAGAAAAAGCCTTGTCAAAAATCAGAATTCTGATAGCACACCTTTTCAGGCTAACAACTTTCATTAAAAGGCATAAGCTTTTGTGAGCTTCAGCTCACTTCATCAGATGCAGTGAAGTGACTAGATTGATGTAAGATTTAAATTGGGCTAAGGCAGCCCCCATCAGTCAGTCCATTGCATCTGATGAAGTGAGCTGTAGCTCACAAAAGTTTATGCCTTTTAATATAAGTTGTTAACTAAAGCTAAAAGTACTTCCAGACTCCTTGTAATATTGGGCTGTCATACAGCCCTCTCTTATAAGTCCTTGCCAGTATAAACACAGACATGTACATACATACACACTCAGAGAGAGGACACTCACAGGGGGGAGAAAAGAGGGGGGATTTAGTTAAGGATATAACTAAATGATCTAATGATAAGAATTAGCATTGTTCTTTAATTGTTGATTTTCTTGTGATGCAAGCATATGTTGCATTGGAAATGAATATTGGTAATTGGTATTATTTAATCTAAACCCAACATTGTCTTAGATTAAATAATAAATAATTGGTTTAATGGCTAGATATGAGTCTTGGGTTAAAGCAGAAAATGGGTCTGTTTACAATAGAAGAGCATACTTACTGTGAATTCTGTCCACAACTTGAATTCCCCATATTCCTTTTCCAATCGATCTAGTCAGCAGCAGTCTTGGGGGGGGGGGGGGTAACAGAAAACATTACCAGAAGACTGCTTGCGATCCTATGGTTTCATTCTTCGTTTTGTTCATTGGCCTTAAGCAAAAGAGAGATGGAAAAAAAGACTAGTCAGCTCCATTCTACACATGCTTACATTCAGGTAAATATAATTAAGGTCAGAAGTGTTTATTTTCAATTAAACATGGATGCTTCAATTGTAGGACCAGCAAGATTGGGACAGCAATGTTACATTTCTTCTGTGCCAGCAGGAATCAGTTTTGTGACTTTTTAAACATTTGCATTGGTTTTCTTACTCTGGTCAAAGCTTAGCAACACAGGAATTTTTTGTAATTTATGTTGTTTTTATAATGTACTCTTTGATATGTTTAGTGAGAAACAAACACTGCTGTTTAATGGAGCCTGTATTCTACTACCAAATATGCCTGCTAATTTTCTGTCAAATTAGAAACCTATAGAAGGGAAAAAAGGAAGAAAGTTAGTCTATCCCAAGATGCACATTTGCCTCTATCTGCTGCTCCATGACCATTGCAGACTGATTGGAGGAGATCACAGGGTGTGAAGAATGTGAGCAAAGTTAAAGTTAACTCAATGTGAGAGCTAATAAGGAGATAATATATGAGTAGATCAAAGTGTCATGGGTGACACTCCAGATGACAATTCAAAAATACTTAGAGCTGTATAGAGAAGCAAAGTACTAGAGCATTTGACCATGTGAATAAAATAATTTTAACATGCTTCTATAAGATATACTTTGAAATGGCCAAAGAAAAATATCATTAATTTAGGTATTACAGGTAGCAAGCTGCTGCTACAATTCATACTCAATTGGCTTATCTATATAATCTATATATATGTGTATATCTATCTCTCTAGTTCTCTAGCTCTCATCTCTTTCTTGTAATCTTGTCTCCCATAGATGAATAATATCTGATATCAATAGTGAAACCAAATCCCTTTGCAGCAGTCATGATATGCCAGAGACCAAGGCTCCTTCCACAGTTATAATTTATAAGAAAGGTGGGAGTTTGAGAATTTTCATGGATGCTTCTAAAAGTAAATAAGCTGAATGTATCAGCTGCTTATTGGAATGTGTCAACAGATGATGAAATCCACACCCATGCACATTTAATATGCCTTATAATCAAATATATCTTTAAACCAGTAGTGCAATCCAACCGTTTTTGCTACCAGTTCGGTGCACACGCATTTTGCTTGTTTTTCTGTTTTTCACTGGAGGCAGCCTGGGTGATTAGGTAGGCTGCAATTCAGGTGAGTAAAAACAACACTAAAAGAAAGAAATATAGGGCAAGAAAGAGCAGGGGCAGGTGGGAGGGCCCAAACGTTGTCAGGGGCAGGTGGGTGGGGCCAAGCTTTGTTGACGCTACCGGTATGGCAGAACCAGTACAACCAGGCTGCATTTCACCACTGCTTTAAATGTATATTTTAGGTTCTGATCAGCTCCTGAAGTGTTTCGTCAATTAGGCAACAACTGATGGAAGGTATTCCATGCATCATTGTATATGTGTATGACAGGATCCAAATAAATTGGAGAAAAGCTTTTTTAAAGTTTGAGGAATACTGTATTTCATAAATACTAACAAATATTTTTTTCCATTTTTTCTTAAAAATCATAGTCTTGCTGTCTACCCTACAAATATGAGGTGATTACTTCTAATTTAATTATTTTTAATATGACAAAAATAAAAGTGAAATATAAAAATATATTGGAAGCAATTATATATACTTTGGTATTATTTTCAGTTAAATCCTGTTGTGGACAGATATTCCCATCAATCTCTTGGATGCCCCCTAAAGGTGTCATTTACCTTCAACTTGAATAATATTGCAAAATACTTATTTTAGAAATTTAGGTTAGGCAAAGCTTAGTTTATACAATATTTATGTATTGCAACCTTTTTTAAAATCACGATCAGCTACTTTAAAATACATTAAATCATTCAATGAAATACACATACAGAATCATCACAGAATTTCCCCCAAAAGTATACATCTAGAAGCCTAATTAAAAGTGAAGCTTTTATTTCTTGCTGGGTGCCTTTCTTTAATTTGGCAAGCTCAGTCCTTGTCTTTGTCATCAGTAGCTTCATTATTCAGGAAACTTCAGTGAAGGTCAACTGAACAGAATAAAGGGGAAAAGCAAGGTACTCGTATTTCAAGACAGAGATGAACTTCAGAACCAGGTGTCTCCAATTGTACAAGTTGACAGATAATACCTGTAATTCCTGTAGTTTATAGGATCTGGTTTATTGCCCTGTGAAAATGAGGGCAGAAAAGCGTGGTATTTTTATGTCTCTAAATGTCCAAGTACTCACAAGGTAAAACTTTGTTTTCTCACAATAGTGTGTATCCATTATTCAGTGGAGAAAATTTTTCTTTCCCCAAATAAAAGGTTTTCCATTATCAACTACATGACACATAAATCTCATACATGACTTACTTACATGATCTAGCTCCAACTTATTGATGTCCTAAAATGTAATTGTTTGATTGACATAAGATAGGCAACAATGGCTATGAACTACATTAAATGATTAGGAATATGTTGTGCCTTCTGTTATAATATAAAATCCATCTATTCTGGTTGATAGGTTTTAACCTCACACAGAATACTTTAAACTCCATTTGGACTTGTGCCTACAATCACCTTAGCAAAGTCTCTTAAGTAACTGCGCACAGCCTAATTAGTATGCATTATCAATTAACAAACTTAATAGCCGGCAGATTGATTAGATCCTCTGTTGCAGGGGCAGAGCTGAAGCGCAACAGAATGAAAAATCATTGCACGCATTCACTGCTGCTTTGTTATTTTCTCAGGTCTCCTTCTCCTCCTCTACATTCCTTTAATTAATGCATACATATGGTTCTGAATATATTGTATACCAGAGCTGGTTCAAACTCTTAATAATACTCACTTGCAAAAAAGTGAAAGAGGGGAAAAATGCTCAGTAGGTTTCCATCCACATTTTCCTGTTAAGATGGAGAACAAGCCCAACCTACCAGCTGGTTCTGATGAATGACTACAGAAATATACATGCAAGGAAACACCGTGGAGTATGAAGCTCTGTCTTTGAAGCGATGAGGATTTTCAATAGTTTGTTCATGGTAATTGGCAGAAATTGTTGCTTTTAGCACCTTAAAAGAACAGCAGAAAAAGACTTGATTCATGTCACACCATAACATGGTTTGTTTAGTTTCTACATGGCATGCAATGAGAGCCTTGCCATTGTGATTCATAAATTGTGACTTCTGATTTGGCAAGTCATGTGAACTTAATCAATTGTAACTTGTTTAGTGAATAAAACATAATACAAAATATGAGCCAAGTCAATATGTTGCATTTCTTAAACTTTCTTATATTTTGTGATCTTAAAAACTAGGAATAAATTCTGAGGAAAAAAAATGAAGAAAAAAAAATACCCACCTTGACTCTTTTTCGTAAAATTAAGTTATTTTGTGGCCATCATAAAATGTTGTAACTTCAAACCAGCTTTGTCTGTGATGAGCTGTGATAACTTTGAAATGACATGTATGAAGAGGTCATCATATAAATGCCTAATTATATACTTGTTTCATGGTTTTGGAAGCACAATGTGTTGCAGCAGCTGCCTGATAAAACTTATGCTTCATTGGAAGAAACTTCAATTCCTATTATTGTAAATAAATTCTTGTTACTTCAATTCCCCACATACAGATTGGATGGTGTTTGCAAAACAAAACTCAAGATATCTCCCATAAGTTATCTTACTGCTTTTTATGACAAAAACTGACTATCATGTCCTAGATGTAAACATACTAATTTTCTTTTGTTGTTATCATTGTCAGTAGTAGTGCAAACTCTTATTTATATCTTTTTTCTGGGCCAAATTAGTTTTATTTTCTAGGAATGTTGAGCCAGCAATAGGACCATCTTTGTTCTAGCCCTGCCTACCTGGCATTCGTTTGGTGAAATGAAACAGCATTCACCTGGTTGAATTTCCACATGCGTTTACATGCTACTCCTTTTTTGAAAATCTTCCAAATAACATAAAATGCCAATATAGAAGCATAATAACAAGAAAGCCCTGAAGTTTTATCATTTGAGAAGCGGAATCTTCAAGTTTGAATGTTGTGTGAATACATCATTATTGTTGCCTCACTTGTGATCTTTCTAGAGTAGTAAAGTAAAGGTTCCCTTGAGAATTCATCTCCACTCCTAATGATTGTTTAAACATGTCCATAGATTTTTCTTGATAATGATATGGAAGGTATTTGCCACAGCCATGTTTTTCCATGTTTGACCTACAAACCTACAAACATGGAAAGCCCTGTGATTCCCTGATAGTCTACCAGTCAAGTAGTCATCAGATTTAACAAAATTAGCTTCCCCCACCTCAGAGATTAGCCACCTACAATGTACTCTCTAAATCATTGTGCAACTATAAATTAACTGAATGATAGTTATTTATCTGAGGCTACGTGGTAAATTTAAAAGCTGAGCAGGATTTTAATAAATATGCATTTTGCTCAGGGAACTATTTATCTTAGATAGGCCATTGTTTAGCCTGTAATGAACTGATATGTACTTAGTAAAGACCAGCTTGGACCTAGTACAAGGGATCCTATATTGGCATGGCTTATTCTCCCTGTGTTATGGGCAATGTGGATGAAAGATTAATGGGAGTGACATTATTTCAAAGGGAAATGGAGTTTTTTGCCCCAAAATCAGACCTTTATAAATATCATGGCTCTTTTTAAACAGAAGAGACCCTTCACTTCTTTTCACAATGCAAATAAAATAATATTCAAACAAAATTTAAAAATAAATAAATCAAAGTGGAACAGAAGGACAGAAGAGATGACTTGTGTATTTGACTAAAGAGTCTTGGTGGGACTGTGCAGTACTGCTGGCTACCTGCAATTTGGCAGATCAAATCCCACCAGGCTCAAGGTTGACTCAGCTTTCCATCCTTCTGAGGTAAGTAAAATGAGGACTCAAATTGTTGAGGGCAATATGCTGATTCTGTAAACCGCTCAAAGAAGGCTGTAAAGCACTGTGAAACAGTGTATGTCTAAGTGCTATTGCTACTGCTATTGCTAAATACTCTGGAAATAAAAAAAAATGACATTGTAGATTATGACGATGAAATCCCAATTAAAAAAAAAGATAGCTGAATATTCTCATATTTATCTTCTTTGATCTCACATTGACCTGTAGTCAATGCAGATAAGATTAGGGAGTGTAAATCAGTAATCCATTCATTGCTAGACTGAAGGTGACGCCTCTGGCTGCCAGCGTTGAAGCATTACAGCCATGCTGAGAATTGTGATGAGAACATCACACCACCTGCTATTAACTGAAATTAGTTGTCTTAAAAATGGATATTGGTTTGAATCAGAGATCTACCCAAGAAAGGGGTCAGAAGCTGTTTTGTGCCTGTGATGGTTTTTTTCAACCTTTCTTCAGTGATCAAGGGTTGGAGGCATTGATATAATACGTCACTGGAGTTAGGCAAGGAAAGAACTTGCCAAGTCAGCCTACAAGATCACAAAAATATGGATTTTTCCAGAAAGTGGGCTCAATTTACTGATTTTTGATAGGAAAAAATATATGGGGAAATAAGATGTTCTTATTTAGTTGTTTGTGGCAACATTTCAGCAGTGCAGATTCAGAAAGCTGAAAAGACATTCCTTGTCTTCTGTGGCTAGCCTGTACTGATCAGCCTCTGTTTAACGCAGCATAGCTACTTGGCAAATATATCTTCCATAAATATGTTAATTCTGGATTTATATAACCAATTTAAGATGGTAGCGGCTACTGTATATTGTGGTAGTTTCATAAATTAATTACACACAGTAGTGAGAAACAGTTTTCCTTTTCATGTTTCTTGAACTGCTAATTAATTTTATTGAATAACCACATGTACTGGAGAGATCACCCTTTAAATCTCCTTTTAATTCTTCAAACTTCTATCATTTTCTTGCAGTGCAATCTTATGCATACCAATAACCCACGATTTACGACCACAATTGAGCCCAAAGTTTCTGTTGCTAAATGAGACAGTTTATTCTTGCCATAGTTGTTAAGTGGATCACTGCAATTGTTACTAAAATGGTTGTTAAGTGAATCTAGCTTCCCCATCATTGATTTTGCTTGCCAGAAGTTTGCAAAAAGTGATTGTATGATCTTGGAACACTGCAACCATCATAAATATGAGTCAGTTGCCGAGCGTCTGAATTTGGATTGCATGACCACGGAGATGCTGCAATGGTCATAAATGTAAAAAATGGCATAAGTTTTCAGTGCTGTTGTAACTTTAAAAGGTCATTAAACAAATTGTTGTAGGTCAAGGACTATCTGTACTTCTTTATAAGCACAGCCTCTTGATTGTATAGGATTTCAGAAAAAATGTAGATTGTTCTTTCTCACTCAACATTTCCTTCTGTTCTTCCTGCCAACTTTCTGCCTGGATGACATTTTTAAGCTATTAAAAATAACATGAAACAAAATGTGATGAAATAATGATAAAATAATTTGATAAGATAATTGTTCATTCAAACCAAATGATAGTAAAAAAGGTCAAATACTACAGACATTCCCAAACCTCTTGTCTTCTAAATTAAAAGGGACTGTCAAAATTCCTAGTCAAAATGGTAAAAACTGAAGATACAATTCCAGGCCATCAGAAAGGCAATTGGTTGGGGAAGGCTGTTATAGATTTTTCTTGTACAGAAGATAGTCTTAGCCTTTGGTTATGATTATTGCTCTGGCTATACTTCTTCTGATATCTTCTCCAGTGGGGGAATGACTATATAGACATATAAGCAGATGGTGAGGTAGATGTAAAAAATAAAATAAATGTATGTCAAATATTTGAATTCATGAAATTGGATTTCATGAGATAAATGCATTTCCAAGCGATAAAACTCACCTTGGTTGCTTTTGAAAAGAACTGGAACTATTTGCTTTAGGGTCCACTGTATCAATCATTTATTCTTTGCAATTCATAATTTACCCACTGTGTAAAAACTGTTGGCTTGAAGTTCTTCCTTTATCAAAAGTTGGTGCCCCTTGTTCTTGTATTTGACATTCTCTCAAATTGCCTTGAAACAATTATCTTCCCTATTCCCCTTGGAATTTTCTGTTCTTTAATGAGGTTCCCTCTTAATCTCTCATTTGCTGAAAGATACCTTGCTGAATAACTAACAGCTTTAAATCTCTATATTCTTGTTACAGCCTGCCATACATTCTTCAATCCTGCAACATCCTTTTATAACAAGGTGACTGGAATTGTATAGTTTCCCAAATATCGGTGACTGAATTCCTTTAATGTGCAACTAAAATGATCCTACATTTATATGCAATATCGCGCCCCTTGATATGCAAAGTACGGTATATGAAGTAATTTTTACCTCCTCTCTTTTTCTAGCAAATATAACACTGAGAATTTTCTGCAGAACACAGATGGCATATAATAAGGAATATAATTAGAGATGCCAGTTTTGAAGAAAAAAGAGTGCATATTTATTGGATCAGCATTAGACCAAATTGTTGGGTTAAAATTATAGGTCAAAGGCACATTTATATGACTAATTTTGCCCATTGCTGGTACCTTGGTAAGAGAAAGGAACAATTTATTGTCTCTTAACAGAAAAATGATAGTCACTATTCTAAGAAAATATGTGGCCAGATGTCAGTAAGCACAGACTATCTTAGGCTACTGAATGATGTTTTGTATATGCTGCTAGTTTCCCTAACTGTGGATGTATAGATTATTATGACAAAGTGTTTGGACTTCACTCAAGCAATATAGCTGTAGAGCTGAGTTTAGATAAATTTGCTACTGAACAACTCTTAAAATAATTTAATACCTCCTGACAAATTCTTACTTTGCTACAAATGTTTTTTTTTTAATGTATTTCTGCATGTTACCAGAATGATTGCCCCACCAGGGAGAATATATATTACAGACATAGCAAAAATAATGTCCTATAAGCATTCCTGAATTGCTTCGTCTTCTCTCTATAGTTTTGCATATTGTTCTTCACCTGTTGACTTTACTGTTTGATTGTCACATCTTGGAAAATTTATGATTGGCTGGATATAGCCTGTAATGCTTCTGTAATTTCTCATTACCTGAGTTTAGGAAGAAGGTTTGTCAGGGTAACTGAGGTTGTATTCTATTCATTTCCATTCAACAACATGAGTCAGTCCTGAATAAGAAAATATAAAACTGTTTCTGGTTCAGGAGCTGAGTTACTATAATCTCTCTAGTTTTTGACAGCCTAACTGTCATTGTTGGACAGGGTAGCTCACATTAGAAATTAATGGCTCTTTTGTATCTATAAATGAGCAATAGTTGTTATATATAAAATAATTTCACCAGAGAACTAAATGTTTAAAATTAACTCTGTACCTTCCAAGGGTAACTTAAGATTTGGACATGAAAAACCAGGAGTTCCTTTTTCCATGAAACATCGTAAAACAAGCAAACTACTTGTTAAATACAGGTAGTCCTCGATTTATGATCACAACTGAGCCCAAGATTTCTGTTGTCAAGAGAGACATTTGTTAAGTGAGTTTTGCCCTATTTTATGACCTTTCTTGCCACAATTGTTAAGTGAATCACAGCAGTTGGTAAGTTAGTAACCCAGTTATTAAGTGAATCAGTCTTCCCCATTGACTTTGCTTGTCGAAAGGTTGCAAAAGATGATCACTTTGGGACATAGCAATGGTCATAAGTATGAACTATCACTATGACTTTGGGACATAGCAATGGTCATAAGTATGAACCAATTGCCAAGCAACTGAATTTTGATCCCATG
>JANHFJ010007849.1:17939-32450 GCA_032468195.1 Cerberus rynchops
AAAATTTTACCTGTTTTCCTAAACAATGGATTCAGGGTGTTTATTTCTTAAAGTTTGATCGAGACAGAGCTGACAATAAATATATATATTAAATACATAACATTTAAGCCTGTTTAATAATCTCCTATATGTACATGTATCTTTTTATTTTATTATTGATCATTTTGATATGCTCTTTGTGTCATAAGTAGCAATCACAAAATACCCCCCAATTCAGTTAACAAAAGGATGTTCATGCCCACATCACCTACCCATATTATAATGATAAAGTGCAGAATTAAATGTGATTTTCTATGACTCTTCTCTCCTCTTTAAAAGTAACTCATTAGGCAAGATCAATGTTACTCTACATACAGAAGCATATTTTCCCTCAGCCCTGCCAAAGGGAATCATCAGCATTTCAAGTTTCATTTTCAATAGTTATAATGAGAATTTAGGCTTGGTCAATAAAATGTGACTATTCAACATTCAGGCCATGCACCAACTGGTGTAAAGGGAGCGAACACAGCAGGACTTTAACTTATCACAATTTCACAGCTGTAGCCAACACCATAGAATTCAGGGCTGTCGGCAAGAATTACTTTAAAACTGACAACAGTACTAGACTACTTCCCCCCTTCTTTTTTTCCTTTTCTTCTGAAGTTGTTCATTAATGTTCATGACACATATTAATGTGCACTAAGAAGGGCTTTCTTCAAAGGGAAAAAAGAGGATTAGAAGAAGTTACAACAGTGTTTCTTAACTGTGGCAACTTGAAGATGTGTGGACTTCAATTCCCAAAATTCCCCAGCCAGCAAAACAAAGTTGGCTGGGGAATTCCAGAAGTTGAAGTCTACACATTTTTAAGTTGTCAAAGCTGAGAAACACTGATTTAGAAAATAACACTCAATGGAAAGCAAAATACAGTAGGAAGGGCTGGTGGAATGGAAAGGCAGCCAAGAGGATAGTATTACATGTGCAGAGGATAAGAAAAAGATAAAAAGGAATTCAATAAAAATGTGTAATATAGAAATAGCATTTAGATTTATATACCACTTTAATAGTGCTTACCAGCCCTCGCTACGCAGTTTACAGAATCATCATATTGCCCTGATATTGCCCCTAGCAATCTAGGTTCTCATTTTACCCACCTCGGAAGGATGGGAGGCTAAGTCAACCTTGAGCCTGGTGGGATTTGAACCGGCAGACAGAGAAGTACTGCTGTACTACAGTACTGCACTCTAACCACTGTGCCACTGAGGCTCCACATAAAGACTTCAATTTGCCTGTATTTTTGTTTCATTTTATTCTGCTGCTATTACTATGTGACAAGGACAGTAGTGATAGTAGTAAAACTCTATAGTAGAATTAGGAAAGTTATCAGTTGTATGTTTGTCAGGTGAAGAATTTTGTCTTATTATTCTTAGCTCTGCCTAGTTAGGCAAATAAATAATCATCCTGTTGTTAAGAATTCAGAATATATACATGTGTATTTATCATGCTATTTCATTTTGGAATAAGCAAAATAGAATATAGACTAATAGGGCTGAAAGGGACCTTGGAAGTTTTCTACCTTGATCCTCTGCTCAAGCAGAAAACCCTGTATTATTCTGGAAAAATGGTTGTCCAATTTCTTCTTGAAACCTCCAGTGATGGAGAAACCACAAGTTCTGGAGACAAACCGTTCTCACTGTCACAGAATTTCTCCTTAGTTCTAGATTGTATCTCTTAATAATCTTCCACCCATTTTTTCTTTTCTTGCCCTCAGATGCTTTAGAGAACAAGTTAACTTCCTTTTCTCTGTGACAGCCCCTCAAGTACTAGAAGACAGCTATCATGCCACCAGTAATCCTTCACTTCAAAAAACTAGACCTACATGGTTCCTTTAACTGTTCTTCGTAGGTTTTAGCCTCCAGATCTTTATCATCTTTATTGCTCTTCTCTGCACTCTTTCTAGGGCCTCAGCATCTTTTAAAATCATCTATATTTATCATGATGAGCAGAATTTATTCCATGCCTCACTAGTGCAGTATAGAGCAAGACAGTCACTTCTTGTGACCTTGATGATGTATCCCAGGACTGCATTGGCTTTTTTGGTAGCTGCAGCATATGTTGCTCATACTTAAGTAGTGGTCCACTAGGACACCTAGATCCTTCTCACAGTTACTATGATTGAGCCAATACCACCTATTTTGTACCTTTGCATTTGATTTTTCCTGCCTTACTTTTCCTACCAAATGAACTGCATCTTGTTGGATAGGGCCAAATGCTTAAATCTGAGTTTACCTTCCAAAATGTTGGCAATTCCCCCCAGCTTTGCATTGACTGCAAATTCAATGGGTTCTCCTTCTAGCCCCTCATCTAAACCCTTTAGGAAGATTTTGAAGAGTACTGGGCCCAAGACAGAACTTTGAGGTACTTCAGTATACATTTCTGTTCATGTGGATGTAGTTCCATTGAAGACTCTATATTGATTTTGGTTGGTCAGCCAGTTGCAAATCTATTTGGTGGGGAGGCTATGTTTATCTTACATTTCTTCTATCTTACCAAGAAATAGGCTGTGGTCTACTTTGTCAAATGCCTTACTGAAGTCCAAGTAAATTCTATCCACAGTATTTCGCTGATCCACTAATTTCATCACTTTGTAAAAATGGTCCCTGACCACTCAACCCAAAAGAGCAGAACCAACAGAAATCCTAAAAAGAATTACGCTGCCATACATCAAAAATATATCAGAAACCACCAACAGATTACTACAGCCATATGGAATCAGTATAGTACACAAGCCAACTAAAGCCCTTCAAAACATCCTAAGCAAACCAAAAGACCCAGCAACTCCAGAAATATAAACAGGAGTCACCTACAAGATACAATGTAAGACTTGTAACAACTACTATGTAGGACAAACAGGCAAAAAAAAATGACAGAACACATCCATGAACACCTACTAGTAGTCAGAAGATATGATGAAAATGCTTTCATTTCACAACATATAGAAAGACTTAACCATAGTTTCAATTTGGAAAATGTGATAATCTTAGACCAGGCCAAGTCCAAAAATGCAAGGGAATTTCTAGAAGCCTGGCAGTCTAAAAATTAGCCATCAATACACACATAGACATTAACAACATTTATAGACTATGCAAAAGAGACAAGCAACAGGCCCAAAAGGGAACAAAAAGACCCAAGCACCTCTCCACCAGTAATCAGCACCCAGACCAGCATAGATTAATTCCAAGGTTAACTTCAGACCAACAATCAAATAACATCCCAATCAAGAAACTTCCAAAGTGCCAACTGTAAACAGTCCAAAGAAAGAATATCTAAGTCCACCCCCTCAACACTGATAAGCAAGCCACCAGAATATAAACTGACAGCAAACAGCACTCCTCACTAGCACTGATGATGTTACCTAGTTTGGGTAATGAAACATCTGTAGGAAAACAAGCAAGTTCATAGAGCACCAAGCAAGCTCAGCAAGCACCCTCATTTCTACCCTGAGCTCTTTTATTGGTATTGTAGGAAAAAGAAAGAAAGAAAGAAAGAAAGAAAGAAAGAAAGAAAGAAAGAAAGAAAGAAAGAAAGAAACCTCCTCCTTCATCCCCATGAAGCATACAGTAATCAACATTAACAAGTTATCTCTATAATATCTCTACATATCTCTAAAATCCAATCTCTCTCTATTTAAATCAGCAAACATCCTTTAAGAGTTATAAGAAACAACAACATAACTATTACAAATTGTATTTGCTAAACCTAATTTGAATCCTTTCTTCGCATCTCCATTTCTATATAAGCATGTCTTTAAAACATCATCATCCAGTCCCACCCACAAACTATTTAATATTATCAGAAATCAATAAAGGAGAATATTTGTAGTTGTGGGCTACAAACGAGGGGGTCTAGATTAGCACTGATGACGTTATCTAATCTAGGTAATGAAATGTTTGCAAGAAGACAACCAAGCTCAGAGAGTACCAAGGATGCCTCATTATATATGGTGGGGAAATTGTTACGATCACCAAAACCAGGAAACTGTCAAAGTAGCTACAAAACTGGTTACCAGATCTGAGGTGCAAAATTCTAGAGAATCTCAAAATCCCAAAAGACCACAGTTAGAGTTTTCTATATTTCTTTGCTGTCATCTAGTGGTCATCAGATGGTCTCCAACTGAAATCTTGTACAGTAGATATAATGGTCCACTTCAACTTTCCTTATTATTTTTGGACATTGCAAATGAAAAAAAAAAGTGGGGCTACTGCATCTTAAGATAAAGATAAATGCCAGAAAACTATTAAAGCAACATAGCTCAAATATGTATCTTCTTCTTTCCAAATGAAAAGCTGGAGCTCTGTTCTTTATTGTGTTGAAAGACTGGAGAGAAATAAGTGTCTAGAGTGATAAAGAAGTGATAAGTGATAAGGACCTCAGGAAACAATAGTAATGCAGAGGCCAAATGGTAGAAGAGAAATGGCTGCATGGAACAAATTGGTGACAAGACTTCTCAAACATGCTTACTATCACATCTATAGCAGGTCATCTGAACTTACAGCACAATGTCCAAACTGCTATCTTTGTTGTGATGAGATCACATTGACTTATAGGGTTTATTGTACAATGTTTTAAAACTGGTGCCCTTAATGACAACCAAAGTTAAAGCTGTTTCACTGTAAAGTGGAAATGAAATTGAGACAACAGAGAATTAGAGTTCATGAGATCAAGGAGAAAATGTTATTTTTCAAAGCATGATTGCAAAATTACAAATTTCATTGTGAATTACAAGTAAGAATAGGTTTTTAATCTGGTGTTTTAGCACTTGTGCTTTCCCTATCATTATTCAGGACTTATTTATTACTAACAAACTTTCTGTCTATGCTTTACTAATTCAAATGAGTTAATTATTATCATTATGAAGATTGAGACTTCACTTTCCCAGCGTTTGTAGTGCTCTGATGGGAAACATATTTTCATGCACTTTTTTTTGGTAATTTCTCATTATTCACAACGTACATTGTGACCATATGACCAACAATTACATTTTAGTTGTTGCTGCTATATGAGAATAAAACCAGTCAAATGAAGGAAATAAAATCTTTAAAGAAAGTTGTCTGAACAATGCATATAAACTATTAAGCTCAATCATAATTTGATGGTTTTCATTCTTTATTGGCCAAGTGTGATTGACTACACAAGGAATTTGTCTCTGGTACATTTGTCTCTCAGTGTACATGCAAACAACAAAGTGATAATCATAGATACCAATAGGAGACACTAATAGGAAAGATGAAAAGGCTAATAGTAATACAGCCTTATTACATGGGTAAATATCCTTAGGCATAAAACAGTGCTGTGGGCATTAGATGTTCTGCTAAACATCTAAATCCCTTAGTACTGTCTTAGCAGAATGATGGCATGGGAGAAAAAGAATACCAGTTTCCTATTGGGCTATCATGCATTAATTGGAAATGGGATACAATTTTTTTTTAGCAAGAGATCCATGATTTAAGATTGGTGGGTGGTACTTATGCATCCAGGATTCAATCCAACACATTGTGCCACAAGCCCTTGAAGCCAGCTGATTAGCCAAAGACCTGGACATTGAGAAAAAGGTAGAATATTTAACTGCATTTAATATTTAACCACAAAAAACTGTGTATCAAATATAAGGTGCTATTAGATACTAAAGAAAGAGGAAGTTTGGGTTAAACTGATTTGAAATTATTTTGCAGCTTGTTATTTAGTCGGATGAAAGAATGAGCGACACTGAGAAGTAGAGTATTACTGGAGTTAGAAGGACACAATTTGAGGTTTGGGTGGCATGGTTATCTATGGTATTTTAAAGGTAAGGTTAATGTAGATTTCAAAAATCATTTTCTCACATGGGTCATATTTAGAATATGGAATAGATATAAACCAAGGCTGTATCCAAAAATACTTCCTGAATTTCACCACACGAAGCAATTTCACCACACGAAGAGAAATTATAACTAAACACAAATGGTTAACATGGTAACGTATTTCAGTTTTCCTGTACAGAACCCAAAGTAAAATAATTATTAGCAATATTTAAAATAAATAAAAAGACTTGTGATTTTGAATAGTGTAAGACTGAATTTGAAATAGAATTATGTCTAAATGATGGGCATGTTATTGTAAAAATATATAAACTTTTATTAAAACTTGTAACAGAAGAACAAGGGAAATAATGTATGATAAAAATGAGCTAAATAGTTTGGTTATAACATACAAATGAAACAATGGGACAATACATGGATGATGAATTGAGAAAATTTAAATTATGTTATAATCTTCAAGAGAATTTTTATAAAATGATATATTGTTGGTGTTAATCACTAGAAAAATTGTTTAAAATGTATAAAGATAATTCAAATTTATGCTGGAAGTATGAACAAAAAGATGGTTTATCATGGTTGGTGGAAATGTATAAATACTAAAAATATAATGGATCCAATTACATTAATTCAGACTTTATCACTGAAGCCAGAGGTATTTCTTTTTGTAGTCGTATCATAGGTAAAACATAAGAGTTGTACTACGTCTCAGACTGCATGCTTGATTTTATCGTTGGTTATCCAAACAGTTATTTGTCATCATGCCCATTGAGGCTTTGCCTATCAGCAGAAAATGCCATAAAAGATGCCAGTTCTGCCATTACATTGTCTGATCAGGACTCAACTGAAATTGCCAACTTGTCACACACTGATCTCTGAACAGCTGTCAGTTAGTTACACTCTCCAGCAGCATTAGCTTAATCTAGATTTAAACCGACCATAAATTGGAAAACCAAGTTTATAAAACAATAAACTCGAGCAATGCAAACACATGACTTTGTGAGACTTGGTTTTGTTCTGGTATAAACTGGAAGTATTTCAGTAAAATAAGAAAACTGAAACAAAACCCATATAATATGAAGAACCAAATATTTAATTAGACAACAAATCCATCCAAATAGCAATATAGCTCTTTCAAATCCTATTTGTACATTTCCTCCACAATCGTGTTCATTGGACAGCATATGGATTGCACTGAACACAGCATCTTCCTGTAGAAATTGAGCTTGTCAATAACTCCTAAGGATTTCCCAAGTCGTATTGCAGTTTAAGCATATAATCCAGGAGAGGAAACAACATCAATTGGAATAATTGACTGAACATCCCCAAATAATGGCATCTGGAGCAGAGGCTTACCAGGGATTGTTTCAAAATATTTATATATCACCTATCCTGCCATGTACCCATGTATATTATGCAAAATCAGGAATACATGAAATAGATTCAATAAAATACAGGACAGTAAGATGCAAACTTCTTTCTTCTTCCCTGCAGCCAGCTGACCATCAGCTGAGTAATGGAAGGGTGGGAGTGTAACTTTTGGTGCAGATAAAAGAAGTACACATGGTCACTAGCTGCAATAACCGGTGCTATATCTCCTCCCCAGCAATCTTAATATAGTTAAGGTTATTATTTCCTTTTACAAATAGTAATGGGTAACTAGTAATCTTGATCAAGACTATTGGGAAGGAAGCACCAGCTTTAATCATTCTTCTTCCTAGTGATCCTATCCTCAGATTTCTTCCTCCTGAGATGAAGTCATCCTTTCTTGCAGGATCCAATCTGAGCCAGTCATCAGGATCTTTGGGACTTGTGTTGGAGCCATCCTCAGGGACCTTCTCTCTACCGGAAGGTGTGCTTTCTATGCATCATATTTATGTAGTGCCTTCCTATTGGTTGATTGGTATGTTGATGGTGGGCTCTTGGCTGTTGTTTCCTTGGGCTGCCAAGTCCTTGTCTCCTAAATATCTAATAGTGGTACTGGAAGCTGGTGGTAAATTAGCATTCCTGTTGATTGACAAGGGGCCTTTTCATCCTTTCTTCACTATATAGCCCAGGCGAACCCAACTACAGCCTGTTGGGAACCAGGCTGCACAAGCAGCAAGTAAGTGAGTGAAGCTTTATCTGCCATGCATGGGATCTAAGCTGCATGTGAAACTATCTCCACCCGGAAACTGTGGAAAAATTGTCTTCCACAAAACTGGTCCCTGGTGCCAGAAAGGTTAGGGATCACTGCTATAGCACATACTATGTATTTGTGTGCAAATATCTGTGTCCCAAGGGTTGTTCACCTCTGACTTAAGGCAACATGGTCACTAAACTAAAATGGCATGTTAAATTAGAGAATACGGGACAATTTTTATTGTGTTGTTTTATTATTGTGCTGTTGTGTAACACTTATACAGATATTCTTGTGCCAAATCATCTGTAGGTAATCTTAGTGAAAAGTAAAAAGATGTATTCCTCACTTACCATTAAAATCTTTCCAATCAGTCTATTCGGTGGCACAGCTCTAGCAATTCGTAGAGATTTTTTAAGGTAATTATTTTAATAAAAGTATTAACAGCTGATTCTTTGTTATAATATTATTAAATTATAGTTCTGACTCGCATGGGCATCGTTCTCAGACAGCTCATAAACTGTAAACAAAAGAAAATAAACGCCAGCACATACTGTCAAATACTAAACATATAACTACTCTTTCTTTTATTTCCCAATATTTCTTTAGCTTTTATCCAAAATGAGTTTTTCATTTATTTTCTGTGTTCTATCACTGTGCACACTTAGGCTGTTGACCTTATTTTAGTGAACTCTTTGCTGCAGTCCATTTTTACACAGAATGTCAAAATTTCCACACCAAAGAAGATTGTAATTTCCCTGGTGAATATCAGCATCATCTCTTTTTTTCTCCATTTGTCTGCCAGGAAATACAGACATAAGGAAGGAGTGAAACTTTCAAGATTCTGGAAGCGATTATAAGTCCTTCAATCAGTTGTCATGTTTCCCGCAGCCTAAGATATTGCTGTCATCAGTCTAAGATTAACTTGTTTTGACAGCAGTTACATCTTTATATGTTGGTCTTCATCTGTTTGGGTTGAAATCTAGACAGTGAGGCACTGATGATTACCATTTCCAACAAATATTAATGGGTCTTGAATTAGAATGAAGAACTTGCACATAACAGATGAATTTCACCATTAAAAACTAATACAAAATAATCAGATAATAATGTACCTGGCATGCACTTGAAACTCTTGTACTGGTCTTACTAGAAGTGACTATTACAAATTAAGAATATAAAATACATTTTATTTAAATAGATTAGTAGTCTGGCATAATTATGAAAGATAGCAATTTGGATTTTTTAACACTGAGTCACAATAATGTTCCTGAATGTCCAACTATTGCTCCTGAGCAAGCTTTGGATTGGTTGTCTTTACCCCAGGAGTGTCCTGATGGCTGGCTGGGAAATCTGGGAGTTGAAGTCCACAAGTGTAAAGTCATTGGAACTTTCATGGCTCTGCAGATCTGTTGGAATCACACTGAAATTGATACACAAACCTATGCCATAGAGGAAACTGAGGAAGAGAGGAAGAATTCAACGGTTCAAGATAGAGAAGTTTTATTAATGAATATCTTATGCTTCTAGATGCTATTGTAATTGTTTTGTTTTTCATCCCAGAAGATCAATGGCATATATCCAAAGCAAAACATTGTTTTTAAAGACAGCAAAAAGTTCCTTACCATAATGCAAATGATAGATTATTTGCCCAAAGGTGCCAAGTCCAGAGTGATACTGCAACTAATTTTATTTAACACACAAAGGGTTAATCTCTTCTGTCTTCTTCATACTACTGGTTCCTTGTTTCCTTTCTCTATTTTCATCTAAATCTATAAAGGTTCCATTTATTCTGGCAAGGTTCAGGGCATGAGCTACAATAGAATTATGTTTGAAATGTTTCATTGTCTCAAGACATTTGCTTTTCTTCAGTTTGCCCAACCCTGTCCCATATGTTGCATTTTAGGTTTACATAAACAGGGTTCTTTGTGTTGACATAGCTTAATTGCTATATAGGAGAGGCATATGTTTTCCTTGGTTATGTCCCCTATTTGAAATCTAGGAAGATAATTATTTTTGTGGATTTGGGGCACATGACATTGGCTAAAATAATGATAATCTGACATGGAAATGACCTAAGGATGAAGAAGAAAATTTATGTAAATCAACATGTTCTACCTACAACTTCAGCCTTTGTTCTTTTCTGATGCTGGGCTGCGCTAAAATTGAGTTGAACTTTTGATGAAGTTGTAATGTGTTTGTATTTTTCGTTTGCAGGATAGCAACGTTTTAAAAATGAGATAGCCTAGCCGTCAATTAAACTTAAGCATTAGAAAGTTCATAATATATCTTGCTCCCATCAAAGATTCTTCTGATGATAAATAAAAAAATCAATATCAAAATTCATTAGTATCCTTTCCTGAATCTTGCTGGCAGACATATGGTAGGTACATAGCAGAATGCAACAAACCTGAGTCTTCACAACTCTGTTACTGAAAAGGTCCTGTGACGATCCAGTGTTTTTGCCCACGATAGCATCAGGGTGGTAATAATCTTTCAATGGCCGAGAGTCATACTTGGGCTTCTCTATTTTTTCTGGATCCTGGCTATGATAAAGAAGAGAACAGGGCTTTGAATTAAATTAGACAGAACTATGTTATGAAATAAGTTGCACTAAAATAGAAATTAAAGTTACAAGTACTATTAGAAAGGGACATCATTTAAGTACAACACACAAAAGGCTCTGTGTTAAAAAGCACACTTGGAAAAAAGCACTAAAGGTAATAAAAATCTCACATTTGAAATGTGGCAACAAGCCACAGCAGTGTGTTCGACAATTCAAAGTCAATGTATGCAGCCCATGGGCCACATTGCTCATCCAATCAAAGAAGCTTAGCAATCTTTCTTCATACATATTCCGAGCTGCCAAATTCTGTTACATTTCCTACCACCACATTCTCTCCCACCAAAAATGCTGTTGAAACATGTATGCCCTTTCACACTGTCTTCCTCAGCCCCTTGATTTCAGATGCCAGAAACAACAGACTCAGCAGTATGACTGTCATCAGTATCCTTGAGATTGCATCTCCTTCTGCCAATGCTAATACCACTATGGAAGCCATCAACAGCAATATAAATGATTATTTCTATATAAATATTGAGCAGATGTGACAGCCTTGTCAAACTCCTTTTCTGGTGTCCAACCACTGTGTTATACCTTGTGCTGGCTTGACTACTCTGCTCTGGTCAGGAATAAAGAGGAAGAACAAATAGCATGTGTAGGGAGGAAGTCATGTTTGCATGACATACAAATGGCTCAACCTGATTTTCAATGATTCAAAATCATTATTTTTATCTTTCCTTTATTTATTCTATGGGCTTTCTAAATGAAAAATCATTCAATCCTGCATGATGAATATAACATTATGCCAAGACTAAATGACTACTTTGCCTTTTCAATTAGTCAGCTCTGCCTACCCTAATTCTTTTCCTGAAAGAATCACTTTTCCTACATAGCAAAAACCTTTAATAGACAAATTGGAACTTCCTTATGTTTTACATTTCCATCCAAATGTTATTCCTGAGTAGTTAAAAAAGTAATAAATAATGTGAAGAGGAGCAAATTAGAAGAGTCAACTTTATATCATGAAACAATACAGAACTAAAATACAATAAGAAAATCTGACATTGTTGCAGAATTAAAAAATTTAACTTGCTCAGGCTGTGCTTTCTCAGTTGCTGCTTTAGATGGAGTTCAAACTATATTCAAATAAATAGTTTCCAATCATATTTCTCCAGTATTATTAAAAATATGGTAAAATATATTAATGAAATATTTGCTGTGGCAAAATTTCTTCAGCAGCTTCCCCTTTTCTTCTCAATGAATCTGAAAGAATCCTTATTTTCTAAAAGAAGGAAATTCTCATAAATCTAATACAGAAATCTTGCACTAATTTGAGCTGCAAGCATTTTTGTATGGATTTTTAAAAAGGAGGACAGTGTGGGCAATTGTGTCAGGCCCCACTTATGGTTCAATACTTTTCTTTCAAGGCAATAAAATTAATCAATTAAATTACAGTTCCAAGAAATTATTTCATTATTTTGGATTTCCCCACAGTTTTCAGAGCCATTGACTATAACAAATACCAAAAAATCAGAACAAAAAAATTATGCTAACGAAAGGTACAGGGGGGAAAATTGTTGATTGGGGGAAAATAGAGATATTTTGCTCCTGGACTTCTCAGAATTTTAAAAAGGCTTTCCCTGTGTTTATTTTTCCAGTCCTTTCTATTCTCTGCAACGTCTAAAAATTCAGTGAAATCTTAAGAGAAGAGATCATAAGGGAATTTCCTCCCCAAGGGTTTTTTTTTTTTTTTAAATTAGAAGCAGGACATCCTCACAGTTAATAAACATTCCTCCAGGTCTTGAGTTAGCAGAAAAATACTGTGGCATACTTCTGCTGCCCATTGACTAAGATTTAATCCACCTCAATAAGAAGGCTCATCATGGATCAATGTACTTAAGACTTCAGTGTGGGCATGAATTTCTGTAATGGTATGTGGGAATGACCTTGAGAGGCAAGAGGAAACGCTACAGCCTGGACAATGGTGTGATAAATGAAATCTGAATGCAAAGTAAGGATTGGGGATGGAGAAAGCATCTCAGAAAGGGAACCTCCTTATATTTCAGTAGAACAAATATAAGGAAGGGGAGAAAAATGCTCCCAGACTTGCAAGATTTTCTTGCAAGATTACTTTCTTGTAATCTTAACAATAAAGATGTTGTTAATACTCATATTTAGTGCTTTAGGGCCTCGAAAAACAGCCGAGGACTGAGAGCGCTGAGACCTGCTGAGGCAAAGGCAGTAGCCTCGAAAAACAGCTGAGGACTGAAAGGGCCAAGACGTGCCGTGGAGACCTGGGCGCTGGATGAACACTGGTCGTAACAGAAACATTGTGTTTCATCTCTGTTCCTTCTCCTTCTCTCTCTACTTGTGTTCACATCTCTATAACTGCTCTCTATCCCTATCCTTATCTCTATCCTTCCTACAGACTATTCCCCTTGCTTTCCTCAATTTTGAGTCACATAAGCATTTCACTGCATGTCATATATGTGTCATGTATGTGACAAATAAAACTTGAATTCATATGGATTATCTCAAAGGGATAACAATTTCCTTCTTTTTTCTCCCACTCACCCTCTATCAGTAGGCAATGGGGAAAACCATCCTCAAATGCTGTTCTTGAAATGCGATGGATCAGATTTGGGCAGGTGGTTAAATTTGCATAATTAGTTGCAGACTAATAGGTGCAGAAATACTTTGTGCCAATAAATAATCACTCAAGTGTAGGAGATGACCTGACATCCAGCTCTTTATAGTGGATTGGAAATAATAGTGCACTGAGAGAGATTTCACTTCAGCCTATCAACCTCCTCTAGCCCACTGACCTCTCAGGTGAATTATATTTGGACTGACATCTAACAGTCTTCCAGGCAACTGGTAGACTTATGTCTAGAAATAGCTCAGATCAGGGTGATAGAGGAGGGCTGCAGGATAAAATGACTTATATGGAACAAAACCAGTAAACATATCCCTTTAACTAGTTTCAATTAGATGAAGAATTTGTTTTATAGATAGGTCTAAAGTCTTTTGAAAGACCGCTGAATAGACATTTAATAACAGGTCTAGTAGTCTTCCAGAAAATTTCGTATACAAGTGTGTTTAGTAACAGATAATACGGTAATACCTGAATACGATTTTGTGAAATGTTTGTTTTTCTTCGATCCCTGCTAAAAAATGATAGAGGGTCTGGGAGTAAGGATATGTGCCTACAGCAGCTTCAATCGGCCAATAGAAATGTAACAAAAACCAGCAGCTGACCAGCGAATGAGTTGTAATTGATCATTTTACCCCAAGACTTTTATTGAGAGATGATGGGAAAGATTACTTTAAAACTGGTAAAGCTAAATATGTTAAGGTTCAGTAGACTGGGCATTAGGCAAAGGGTACATCTTGAGAACATGATTTCTGAAAATACTTAGCGGGCCATTTTCATGTGGCAGTTATTTGGACATAAGAACAAATCCATAGGCAGCCAGAATTGCTGCAGGCTAAAGGACAGAGGTGAAACTAGAAGCAGCAACTACTTGCCACTTCCTAAGAACAAAATAGATTCCTGAGCACCATTACAGCAAATCAGAAAGACATTCAAAATCTTCTAGGAAATGAATTAGAAAAATAGTAACGTCTGTTTTGTCAGAGACAAAAACGGGAGGCACATCATTAAAGGTTATATGTGCATTCAGAATGGGAGCTTCTCAGTAATGGGCTTTTTCTATTATCTTCCAAATGATTAACTTGAAAATATAAAATATCTATTTTAAAAATAACTGAAGATCTTGAAATAGTGTTTATCTTTCTCAAATAGGTTAATGAAACAACTATTTGTGAATTATGAAAAGTATTTATTTAAAATATTGTTTAGATAATGCATTTGAGAAAATTTAAATAACTCCGCTAGAAATCCTGAAGAAACCCTAAATATTAGATAATAAGTAATAGTGTTTCACTCTAGGCAGGAACATTCTCAGGGCCTACTAGACCAGGGGTGGGCAATTATG
>JANHFJ010007852.1:91026-112286 GCA_032468195.1 Cerberus rynchops
GGCTAGAAACAACACCGGAATGTTTTTTTTCCTGCCTTCCTTACAGGATTAACCCTGTAAAGTGGAAGAAAACAAAAGAGATTTCTTCTAACAACCGGTTCTCCGAACTGCTTAGAAAATTTACTACTGCTAGAACCTGCTGAATTTCACCTCTGTACTACATCATCCTTTTTATGATGTTTTATAATATAGTAAAAACCCAGATTAATGGACCATTTGGGGAGGGAGTGTCTTTGTTTGTTAAATCCAAATTTATACTATTTGCATAATTATGTACATAGCATGTGATTTCATGTTCAGCAAAACCATAGAGAAACCCTTGATTTAAGAGACATTTGTCTGTTAAATAAGGGTGAAATCGAAAGAAACATTTGTCCACTGCATCTAAATACTGCTAATCTAAGGTTTCACTGTCCTAGGCCTATTGCAAATATTTATATAAATAACAGACTTAAGTCACTATAACAGATACGCTATTCTACATAGGATTTCACATGAGAAGTGTTGCTCTTTCAAGGTTTCTTCAATAATTTCAGTTCTTTGTTCCTTCACAAACAGGCAGTTTACACTCTGCTTCCTCAACAGCTGGAGGCTCTTTGCTTTCTACAAGCTCTGATGAGAATCTCAATCAAGCAGAGAGAAATTCCCAGCTATCACCCAATTAGCCACTTGTTTCTATCAGCCGGCTATTTTTGTTCATCTATCTAGCTTATGATGCAAAAGCAGATAAACAGCTGTAACTTTATACTTTACTCTGGAATCTAGGAGAAAATCAGTTGTCCCTATCTGTTGGTGATGATAATTTATTGGAAATGGAAAGCAATAATTACCAATTTTCATTGCTGCTATGATCCCACAATAGTCTTAACTGACATATATTTGAAATTCACTAATTCCTTTTTGTGGTGAGGAGATGTGCAAATAGAAGGGCTCCTGATATCGCGAGAAACTTGTAATTCAGTGATGCAAAAATAAAGATGGCCACAGTCATTTGTGATGTTCTCTACCCTTTCTATTCCCCTTCTTAGTTAAGTTCTTGATATACTGTTCTTCGTGTTCTAGAGGTGACTGGACATTTGAGCAGTTCCAAAGAAGAACAAACTTTTAAGTCTTACTTTTAATTCACTGCACAACACTCCATAAAATGTCCCATAGGTTTGGATTATTTCAAAGCTTCCACCAAATCTTTTTTAGAGATACAGAAGTAGCTTTTTCCTTCTGCTTTCTATTGTCTAATCATAGACCCAGCAATTTGTCAAAAGTGTATTACCAAGACTATGATTGCTCTGAGAGTACCAATTTCAGCAGTGCCCAACTCAGCTTTGGAACAAAATTTGGAAAGCTAGAATTCATCTATGTTGTGTGATCAGTCTGTAGATTCAGTTCTGTTCTCTGAAAAGCCACATTATAAGTCCTCAAAACTCATTCAAAATAAAATACTTCCCTATTGCTGTGAATTAACATTATCTTTAACCAGAGCCTGACTCTCAGCTCTGCATTGAGACATAAATGTTATTAATAGAATCCATTATGTTGGAAAACTAAGGCCCTGTTATAATTGTACATTCAAGTTGTTTCAAAATAAGAGCAAGAGCAAGAAGTTGTTGGTCATCAGGTGCATCTCATCAATTTTTTCATCTAGTTGCAGCTAAGACAAAGGCATACCAGCTGTATCAAATGTTAAGAACATCTTTATTAGATAAATTAAAATATTTGGCATAGGTGTGCAGTTATGGCTATTTAAAAAAGAAGAAAGGAAAGAAAATATTGGAATAATGACAGGAAGAGTGACTGTAAACATTAAAACACTAAGACAGGAATTATAGCATTGAACGACTAGCAAAGGAGGGCAAGAAATTAAAGAGGGTGTCATGAAATAAGCTACATACTATGCAAAATAAGCTACATACTATGCAAATAGATATTGTTAAACATTCAGACATTGGAATTTATTATAGAATTATATATTGTAGAATTATATTTATTTATTTATTTTATTAGATTTCTATATTGCAGGTGGTCTGTAGATAAAGGAGTTTTACTCCAAAGAAAATACTCTACAACTTCTGATGTTAAAACCTGGACTAAAAATACAGTATGTATCCATTTTACTTATAAAAATTGGCTTTTTACTCATACGGCAGAAAGTCTTCATTATTTTAATGAATCAATGTTCATTTTACTAAATATAAATATTTAGCATGATTACATTGAGCTGCAATGATGAGGGGAATGTGCAGTGGGTATCTGTTCCTTTAATGTATAGCCTTCTTCAATCTTGTATTTTCCAGTTGTTAGATTATATTTTCATAGTCCCCCACAAATAGTTGAAGATAGTTCCAGTGCTTAAGAACACTTACAAATATTTGTTGTTGTTCTTAGTTGCGAAGTCATCTCCGTCCCATTGCGACCTCGTGGACAATGTTCCTCCAGGCCTTCCTGTCCTCTACTATCCCCTGGAGTCCATTTAAGCTCACTCTGACTGCTTCAGTGACTCCATCCAGCTAACTCATTCTCTGCTGTCCCCTTCTTCTTTTGCCCTCAATCGTTCTTCTCCAGTGAGTTCTTCCTTCTCATTGGATGGCCAAAGTATTTGAGTTTCATCTTCAGGATCTGGCCTTCTAAAAAGCAGTCAGGGTTGATCTCCTCTAGGACTGACTGGTTTGATCACCTTGCAGTCTAAGGGACCCGCAGGAGTCTTCTCCAGCATCATAGTTCAAAGGCCTCTTTGGCGCTCAGCCTTCCTTATGGTCCAACTTTCACAGCCATACATTGCAACTGGGAAGATCATAGTCTTGATTATATGCACTTTTGTTGGCAGGGTGTTGTCTCTGGTTTTTAGAATGCTGTCTAGCTTTGCCATGGCTTTCCTCCCCACAAGCAAGCGTCTTTTAATTTCTTGGCTGTAGTCCCCATCTGCAGTGAACTTGGATCCCAGGAAAATAAAATCTGTCACTACCTCCATTTCTTCCCCATCTATTTGCCATGAATTGTGAGGGCCGGGTGCCATGGTCTTAGTTTTCTGAATGTTGAGTTTCAAGACAGCTTTTGCACTCTCCTCCTTCACCCACTTCAAAAGGCCCTTTAGTTCCTCTTCACTTTCTGCCATATAGATCTATTTCAAGTTATTTAGATCTCATCAGCTAGCCATACCCTTCTGGGATTCGAACATCATATGATCTGATGTTTTCCAGGAACTTAAAAACTCCTTGTGTCTCTTGAAGCCTCACTGCCTGATCACTGTTGTGTGTTCAGGCAGTCATTCTGAAAGGAAGTTGAAAAATAGAGGAGAGCCCACATGCTGCTCTGAATATTTCTAGATGGGGGAATTCTTAAAGAAGTTAAAAATTTAAGAACAGAAAGCCAGGGATTTCTCCTATTCATGTGCATATTCCAACCATTGCAACATTTTTCTTGTGGTTTTCACTCCTATCATTTATGCCCTCCTGGCCTTCATGGATGGGTGAGATTGAAGGAGAACATCTCAGCCCAATGATGGTATCAGCTACAATCATTCATCCTCTGTTCATTTGACCAATTTATCCCAAAAAATTTTCACATGGACTAAGCATATAAATAAAACGAATAAGGGTGTGTTTTTTGGTAAAGTGATGCATACATAATAGGTAGAGCTGAAAGAAACAGGACAGAGTCACCCCTTACTTGATTCACATCTCTCTTTTATTCCCTGTAAGTCTTTATCTTCTATCCTTCTTTTCTGTCTCATCCAAGAAGGAAACTGCCCAGAGGGAACAGTTTTCACTGGAAGTCTGAAGTAATCTCTTGCATAGGGTTTTTTTAATATTAAACAAAGGGAGATTTGAAACTGCAATGTGCTATCCCTAGACTAAGACTATCCAGAAAAGTCACTTCTCATATACACATTTACAGAATTGTTCTTCAATTGTGTGGCAGGGGAAAAAGACCACTGAAAATATTTAAGATGGAGGTGCCCACCTCATTATATTCACAAGGATATTTGGTGAAGCTGATGGAAATCTTCGCTGAATGCCATAGGAAAGGAAAAAATAACTCCACAAACCACGTTGCCTGTAAACAGAAAGTATGCCAAACCAGAGCTTGCTTCTCTAAATGTTCAAACATTTATCCTAACTCCAATGTTTCTTTCAATCTTATAATACTAATGGTCTTAGTCCAGCTATTGTTATCTCTGGGGGAGAGAACTGAAGAAAGGAATGCAGGGTATGCTATTTAGTCCAAGGAAAGTGAAGTTTGATTACCCCCTCCCTTTTTAATTTTCTGGTAGCAGCATCAAACTAGTTCTCTGTTGTTAAAACCATAGGAATGTCCAAATGGAACCAGTGGGAAATATTCTCATAAGAGAGTGAAGTTGAGAATTTTGTGAAACTGATCAGCTTTCAAGAGGGAGCAAATGAGGAATTGGATAAGAGTGTCAATCTTAGTATACAATGGTATCAGTTTACAATTCTTTTAAGCCAAGATATTTAGCCTTTGTGGTAACTGGCAACTCACAATGCACAGATTTACTTAGAAGTAACTCCCATGGATTTCCATTAAACTTAACTACACCCCATACATCTGGAATTACAAGGACAGATTTCAGAGTCAAAATACTGTAACATCCAAGCAGGTTTAAATTTCTTTTCTTTCCTCTTCCTCCCCACCCCCCCCCCCCGCAAAAAAACACAACAAATTGGTCCCAAAACCATCTCACGTGGACCTTACTAGAAGTTGGACGTGTTAGGGATCTATTACATAAGGAAAATTACTCAAGGGATGGGTGAATCAGTCTGTTTCCAGTCTTTGTCACTGTTGTTTGTGTTGATCCACTAAAAAAAAAAATCGCTTGGAAAATTTGCATATATCTTCTTTCAAAACTATGTACTTGTGAACATGCTTGCTTCCAAAATATGTATCCTTAAATGTACTTTGAGAATACATTTTGTGCTAACAAATCCATTGGAACATCCTGGTGGAGAACTTCACTGCAGGCTGCACATTGGCCTGTCTAACAAATTGCAATTATTTCTGAATTCAGAAAGATTAAATTTCCCAAACTTGTTAAGTTTTGGCTTTTTTATATATATTAGCAGCCAGAGCGGGGTTGACTATAGATAATACAATCAGTGTCTTTGTCCTGTTGGTGCTTTTCATCTCCTAAAATTGTACAAGTATAAAATAATTCCTTAGTTTGTATTCTATCACATCTCCTGAAATACATAACATTGATCTAATCCTGAAAGTTTCCTGCCATCAAGAGCTAACTATTTTACTTTAGATCTATGTTCCCTGGAATTCTGATGAAATTTAGGGAGCTCAAATTCAAGCCAGTAACATCACTGGGTAAATCCATACTATTATGTACTATGCATAGAGTTATAGGGCATAGCATTGATATGTTTTATTTAAGCTGTTTTGAGAGTCATTAAAAAAAAGTCTATGCAATCAACAGATAAATATCAAAATGTATGCAGCTGCTTAATATTATTAATAATGAATGAACAATGAAAGGAAAAAGGAGAGATGGAAAACCCTTTAGAAGATATCTGAAGTTTTCTGTTAAGTTTTACTGTAAGTACTTTTGAAATTTTCACTCCAACTTAAAAAAAAAACCATTTTCCTTCTGTTTTAAAGCAAAGGGAGCAGAGAGGAAGAGAGACTAACAGAACAACTTCTAGTTTGTCCATATTTGATTAAATCTGTTCTGAAAGGATTCTCCTACACCTTAATTTTAAAAAGTAAAATTTTAAAACTGACTAAATAAATGTTGGTGCCTAATTTGTCTTGGTGTACTTCTATGGTTCCCTAATCACTAGGTTTTGTGAGGTATCACAAGATGAATTAAGTTAGCTATGTGACACTAAATTGTCATGTTAGCAAAGCAGTTCCTGATTGATTAGATTTATATTAGTAGCAAAAATATGTCACTTTAAGAAAAAAACAGTGCAAAAGCATTTGCCCAAAGGACCAATGAAAAGATGATTTTTTAAAATAAAAAGTAAAACATGGATATATGCAGGAGTCAAAAAACCAAGTCCTTTTTTATATCAAAATATTGACCACAGACCTATATAAATCTTAAATAAAGATCTTACTTATGTATATGGTAACTACTTTATTCTAAAGAGATAATTCACAGAAAAGTAGAAATTAATCTTCAATTCATTAGAGCCTGACATATGTAATTACAATTCAGTAATAACATATTACCATATGTTATTATTGAACTGAGGTGGCGCAGTGGTTAGTGTACAGTACTGCAGGCTACTTCTGCTGACAACCAGCTGCCTGTAATTTGACAGATTGAATCTCACCAAGCTCAAGGTTGACTCAGCTTTCCATCCTTCCGTGGTGCATAAAATGAGGACCCAGATTGTTGGGAGCAATATGCTGACTCTGTAAAACCACTTAGAGAGGGCTGTAAAGCACTATAAAGCAGTATATAAGTATAAGTGCTATTGCTATTACAGTAAGCAGTAGAAAAATGTTGAAAGATAGAGCCTGGCTATTTGCTGCTGACCATATGGCTGCGAGAGCATACAGTACCATCCCACTGTAGATTCCATTGAAGCAATGTTTCTCAGCCATGGCAACTGTAAGATGTGTAGACTATATGACACCCAGAATTCTCCAGCTAGCACTGGTTAGGAATTTCGGGGAGTTGAAGTCCACACATCTTAGACTTGCCAAAGTTCAAACACTGCATCAGAAGATTATGGAATAGACATTTGGACCAGTCATCTTCTCCCTTCAGGAAATTCAGAGCATCCCCACAAGTAGTCAAACTGCCTCTGACTGAAATTTTCCAGCAGGAAAAGCTGGTTCAATATTCCATATCCATGGATTTGAACCTTTTTCATCTCGTAGCATACTGTGAGGTGCTACAATTTCTGTAAAATCAAAAGACATTGGTTGCTGAGATGGAAGAGAAATAGTCACAGTTATTCCCTGGTGATGCCATGGAGGAGTTTTGTTTGCACAGTACCTCCCAACCTTTACTTGTGGCTTATAGATGCTGCATATCTGCAGATCTCTTGTGACACACACATGTGTTGTGGCATAGTGGTTTAAAATCGCTGTTCTAGACTTAAGAGGCAGCTTAATGAACATTTTTCATCTGCAAAAAGAAGGAAATGGAAAGCTTTTAGCATCTCTCTTATTATGGTCAGATCACCTCTGATTGCTATGGGATGCCCTAGTACCACTATTCACTGCAGGGAGGCTGGACTCATTAGGTTGGTTTGCTCCTGGTGCAAAGACTGCTCTTAGTGTCTGTCAATCATCTAGACTATCATTGGATTCTGTAGAGCTTGAGTATGTAGGCAACTTTAGTTTCTGTAGCTATTCCTACATCTATGAACTCGGTGGCTGCCCCAGAATCTACAAGAGCATAACATTCCTTGTTTACCTGGAATCTAAAGTAACAATAACAACTGTCTAAGCTCAAATGGTGGGGTCTCCCTTCGAACTTACATCTTGAACTTACAAACTTACTTTCTGAACTCATGAACTCAATTCCTGGACTTATGACTCCTGCTCAAAGAACAGATGGCAATGGTATCTAGGACCCTGAGCTTTTTCACAGCTTTATATTGTGCGCCAATTATACCCATGCTTAGACTGGGAGGGTTTTGCTCACAGTCACAGTCACTCACAACCTAGTCATCTCCCAATTGGATTATTGTAATGCACTCTAAATGGGATCTCCCTTTTAGAAGTATCTGGAAGCTTCAAGCTGGTACAAAATGCAACAACAGAGGTTACACCTCTGGTCCACAAGGTGCTTTGGTTACTAGTTTGCTTCCAGGTCCAACTTAAAGTTTTAAACCTTGAATCTCTTCATGGCATTGGACCAAATTATCCAAGGGACTGCCTCTCCCTGTTTATATCTGCTTGTCTCGTCAGGACTGGCATGCTCTAAGTTCTGTCTGCTAGGGATCTACACTTGATGGGTCTCAGGAGGCAGGCCTTCCCTGCTATGGTGCTCACCTTATGGAGCATTCTTCTCCTCTGAAGTGAGATTACCTTCCCATTAATATTCAGGAGGTCCCTCAAGACCTGGCTTTGACATCAGCCTGGGGCCCGGGCACTGGTGAAATGTTACAATGGCTCTATCACTCTGGCTGATGTTCACCGTCTCCTATGCTGTATGATTTTTTTAAATGGCAACTCTCTAACGTATTTATTATTTGAAGTGTGTGTGTGTATTATATATATAATACTTTGTAACATACAAAAATTTCAGTTTCAATTGAATAGTCTGTTGTCTGGGTACAAATCATATTAGGGAATAATAATGAAAATATTTACAACAATATTCATTATATTAATATCAATTCTAATAGTAATAATAACCATAATATTTATTTAATCCATTTAACATATCTTTCTTATACTGTTAATCCTTCCATATATTTCCCCATTCCTAACTCCTGTTTTTATCAGCCAACCTTTGGTAAAATAGGTCCCAAGTCAAAAAATATTCAGTTTCTATTTTTTTTCCTTAACTATCAATGTTAGCTTATTATGTGAATTAATTGTTGTATACCACCCAAGATTACTTTTGTGAGATAGCCAATCATATAAATTTGATAAATTAAAAAAAAATGTACTCTGGGAAAGGAAAATCAGATGTGGATGCGTTGGATGTAGTATACCTGATACAGAAATCATACTACTGGAAAAGACATTGGAATGCAATCTGAATGTGAGCCAGCAATGTAATGTGGCTGCAAAGAACGGAAATACAATTTTAGGCTTCATCAGATAGAGTATGTAATTTCCAAGTCATGGAAGAAATGGTTTCACTCTATTTTGCTTAACCCAGACTTTTCCTTGAGTACTGTGTTAAATTCTGAACACCATACTTTAAGAAGGTTTTAGAAAAATTAGAGATGGGGAACAAAGATAAAGAAGTCGCTAGAAATTACACCACATAATGAGAAACTGAAGAAGCTGAGAAAGGACTGCTGGGGAGTGAAATACAATAGCTGCTTTTAAATGTAGATAGGATATTAGGATTCCCCCCCCCCTTCTTGTTCCAGAGTATAGTGCAGGGGATACTGGGCTTAAGTTACAGTTCTAAATTAATGCTGGTTTTGATTGGGGGGGGGCATGGTGGGAGGGAGAACCTTCCTAAGAGTATCAGAAGTTTGATTATAGAACAAATGATCTGGAAAGGCAATGGAATCTCCTTTAGTGCATGTGTTCCAGCAGAAGCCAGATGGTCATTTATTTAGGATAATTTATTTTGCATACTTTATTTATTCACTGGATTCAGTGGTATACATAAATCCTTCCAACTTTATGGTTCTGTAAGACCTGCCAAACCGTAACTTTAAACCCCATTGGAGAACAGAATTTTGTCTCTTTCACATGACAGCCTAGCAGAACTTTTACTGGACCAAAGGATTCAGCCGTTAGAATTTGTCAGCCATCCTAATCTAATAAAATAGAAATTATATACAGATTATATACCTCCCTCCATTTTTAAAAAATACTTAAATGCCTTTAGATAAGGCTGTGTTGAGTATTGTGGTTAATCCATCTTTAATGTTTTAGAAGCAGTGCCGAGTTTCTCTTCTGGCACTGTATTTACTATTTTCACCATAGATGAGCCAATCTGCAACATTTGGGAAGATTTAGATTGGGAGTTATATGAACAACACAATCCATTTTTGCAGCTGTGTTGAAGGACACTTTTATCTGTGACTACAGCATTGTGTCTAGATGCCTTGGAAAGGCCAGCTAAGACAAGAAGAAAAAGGTAACATATCCCAGACTTTTGGCTTTCAAATATGAATGTTATGTCAAATACTAAGGGAATTTTCTGCTACTTCCCAATTTGAACACTTGAGGGCAGAATGCATGCTCTGATTTCCCATCTCACATCACTGTGTTGCTAAAGGATCCACACACACACACATACAACCCCTCATCTTCTTGGTGCCTTTGTGAACAAAGATCATTGATTGCATCTTGTAGTTTTCATTAAGTCTCATTGCTTATTTTGAATTTGTGCTATTGAGCCTTTGACTTTCCTCTGCTTTTAAATCAAACAAATTGTATGCTTTGCCTGTTGCAAGAATCCAGAGCAACCTCTGCATATTCTGTATCTACTCTTTGCTTACATTGGTCTTATGCTTAAAGTATTCTGCGCTCTGATTACATTCATATAACACAACTATATTTGGCAATTTTCCACATCTGAATGAGTATAATATGCAGACACTTGTAACCCCATGTCAAAATTTATGGAGATAGTCCAAAAGCTGTAGGATGCAGCTGTAGTAACAACCCCAGCATTTTTGTTTGTTTGTTTGTTTGTTTGTTAGATACAGGAATCCCAAGTGCATTTGAAGCAGGCCTGTTGTACTCTTTCTAAAGCAGGGCTCTCCAACCTTGGCAATTTTAAGACTTGTGGACTTCAACTCCCAGAATTCCTCAGCCAAAGTTGAAGTCCACAAGTCTTAATGTTGCCAAGGTTGGAGACTCCTGCTTTAAAGAGCTAAATGAATGTCAGTCCAAGAAACAGTTAATACTATAGCACTTTTGACACATACAACCTCCTGGTCCTTGAAGACCATAGCTATGAATAATGGTAAGCTCAACTTGATGAATGAGCTTTGAGAGCCAAAATCTACCTGCAATGACCCAAAGGGTAAAGAGTCTTCTGCCCACTGGGATTCCTGAGGAGAGTCAGTTTTTGAATTTATGCTATGTTTCCACCCTTCCAGAAATCCCTAATGTAAGCCCAACGTGATGTAGAAAGGTATAACCTTTAGTTGGTGAAGTTTAATTAAAATGAAGTTAATGGCCTCCCAACTATGAAAATTATGCCAAGAGAAAAAAAATGTATATGTACAGTTGAATTTTGAGCTATCAGTGTTGTTGCTGTGAAGTCAAGGTGTGTTATCCAGCTTGTGTCCCTTTGCTTTTGTCTGAGACAGTGCATCTCTTTACATTTCTATTGCAAATATTAACTGTTGGAAGTGACTAGGATATGCCAAGGATAGAGTTAGGTGGAAAAAGATGGTTCGCTGTAGCGACCCCTAATGGGAACAGCCGAAAGAAGAAAAAGAAGAACTGTTGGAAGTGACTAAAATACTTACAAGATTACACATGAATACAGGTACTGATTTATTTGAGCCATTCAACTTGCCCTTTCCTGTTCAGCCTGACAGAGAGTTCTGTATTCAGTAATGCTAAGAATTTTGATAAAAGGCGAAGAATCATTCTGCTGTATTTTCAATTAAATTGAAAATAACTGAATCCATTTTCCACCAGTTGCTACCCTAGTCCTTTGAAGTCGTAGGATAGGTTAATAAATGCTTGAATGTAGTTTTAATAGTTTCTCAAGCAATTTGACCATGCTTTTAATTTAACCTCCTCTATGTACAACCCTGGTTCCCATAAATATTGAGAACCAGCAAGACAGTTGCACTATTTCTCTTGAGCAGCTGTAAACGGTGCCTGGGTCTTTCTATGGTTTTCACTACCATCAATTATGGTATCTTGCTGGACTGACTCTCCAGATTGAGAGTGGGAAGTACTGTTTTCTGGTGGTTCTCCTCCTTTCCTTGTGGCTGATTTCAGTTAATTATGGTGGAAAAGGAAAGGAAAAGGAAAGCTCCAGATCAGGATTCCCTTCCACTCTTGCTTACCACCCATATGAGGCTTCTGGGAGAAGTCATCTTGTGGCATGGGGTTCAGTTTCATCAGTATCATGATCTACTCAATTATACAGCTCTACCCCATAACTGGGTAAGTGATCCTGTTCAGGTAGTTTCTCAGCTATAATGGCCTGGGTGGTGAACAACCTGCTGTTGACACAAGCCTAGCAAGATAGAATGGTTGTCCCACCCCCAGGATCAGGAAAGTTGATATTTTTTACTCTGAATATGGGGGTAACAGTCCCCCATATATATCTAATGCATAATTTGAGTGTCCTCCTGGACTTGTTGCTCCTGCTGGAAGAGCAGGGGGCATTTTGCACAAATTCATCTTGTGTGCCAGTTGCATCCATTCCTGCACTGAGGAGCCTCGCTCATGGTCACCAAGGCCTTAGTCACCTCCCATTTAGATTAGTGCAATGTGCTCCATATCAGACTACCCTTGAAAATTATCTGGAAGCTGTTACTGATCCAGAATACTATAGCGTGCAGTTTTGGATGCCTCATAACTTGGATGCTTCATCCAAGTTACACCACTACTGTGTGAGCTGCTGTGGCTTCCCAGGTGAAAATCAGGGTGCTGGTAGTCACCTTTAAAGCCCTATAGGGGCAAGATTATCTGCAAGGTTGCCTTTTCCCTTAAGGCTATTTATCCATTTTACCAGGTTGGATAGGGTGGGTATATTCCAGGTCCTCTCCCTTAAATGTTGCTATCTATGGTACTCAGAGGCACACCTGCTCAATGGCTGCCCTAACCCTTTGGAATAGTCAAGCGATCCCTACCCTTTTAGCCTTCTGGAAGGCTATGATGACCAGGCTCTTTCCCCAGGCACTAGGCTAGGAAAGGGCTGAACTGGGAGGCTGTTTGTTCTAGCATCTATGGAAAAGGGTGGTTTTGTTTTTTTATCCTTTTTATTCATTGTTGTGAGCTATCAAATGATTATAGCAGATAGACAACCTTATAAGTTCTCTAAACAAACAAACAAACAAACAAACAAACAAACAAACAAACAAACAAACACCAATCTAACTTCCAATATTCACTGCACTGCCTTCTTCTAGTTAGTTTCCTAGCATGATAAATCAGCAATCCTATTACACTATTGCAGGCAATGGATTATGGAGTACGGTTTTCTATGTGGTCCGTATAAATAACTATTCAACAAATTTGCTTTGGTTCCTGGGAAAGTATCTAGATTGTGGTTAATAGAAAAGTAAACATTTCCCTGTTCCTGCATACTCAAAGAAATGTGGGGTGTAACTGAATTCCTATAAAATACCAGAGTCACAAAATTGTCATATAATAAAAATTTTCCCTCCTCCTGTGTCTTTAGAAATATGATCTACAAAAATGAGAACGTTGACATTTTTACAACATGGAAATATTGATTATCATTGACTAACATCTCCAGAGTCAGTTGACATTAAAGGTAATAACACTGGGGCCAGTTTAGCAGCCCAAGACATCTTATCCAGTAACATACTAAAGACTTGAAGTAAGGGATAGTGCTCAATGATGTAGGTTCCATTAAAGAAAAAGGTATGTTTGCTTTAAGATGACTCAATAAGATGAATTGGAAGTAATTCTAGGTTTTTGTGCTGAAAACTTATATAACCTATTTTCATTAGTGAAGAACTAAATGTAATAAGGCCTTCACTGTATTGAACTGAATGCTCAAAGTATGGGGAATAAACAGGGAGAACGGAGCCCTAGTAATGAAATTGTCACTATTACTGAAACATGATGGGATGGAACCCATGGTTGGAATATATAACTAGGAAGATATAATTTGTTCAAAAGAAACAGACCCAACAAAAGAGGAGGAAGATTTACATTGTATGTAAAGAATTACTACAGCTGTGCAAAAATACATGATACCAAGGATGGAAGTCTGCTTGAAAGTATTTGGGTGAGTATTAGGTTAAAAGGAAATGACATTGCTATAACTGTATATTACAAGCCACCCAAACAAGCAAAGGAAATGGGTGAATCTTTTTTTACAAATTAGTTAGCTGAAATGTGCAGGAAACATGCCACTTTAATAATGGGGAGACTTTAACTTAACACATGTTTTTTGAACAGTTTTTATCCCAGAGCTATAATTGCACTTAACAATGAATTTAAGGACCACCGTTAGTAACCTGCTGGCAGTATTACTTGGCCAGTTGTGTGGATGCTTGTGTGTTTTTAGGGGGTGGAGAATTTTGGTGGGTTGAGGTATGGATGGGGGATTGTTATGTGGGCATGTGTGTTGGGTTAGGGTAAGGGAGGTTGAACAGGTTCCTTTAGCTGACAACTTTATCATTCAGAAAGTGGAGGAGGGAACTAGAGGGTCAGCTATATTGAACTTAACTTTTACTAATAGGGATGAAATGATTGAGGGGGGGGGAACTGATAGGAACTTTGGGGGAGAGTAACCATGTCATACTGGAATTCAACACAATGCAGCCACTGAACAACTGAACAAAGTTAGACTAGTGTTTTAGACATTAAGGGAGCTGACTTCAACAAACTAAGTGAGAGAATTAGAAGGTCTTTCTAGGTGGAAATCTTAGAGGGAAAAACAGTTCAGGATGCTTGGGAAACTCTGAAAAGTGAAATACTAAAGACCAAACAAAATACCAGAGAGAGAGAAAATTATGATACCAGATGAGACCAACATGGTTGCACAAAGAGCTTTCTGGCAAACTGAGGGATGTTGTGTCTATGTGTGTGCAGAAGCATTAGGCTACGTAATGCAGGCATGCCATGGGAAAATACTTTGATATGATTGGCTGTTGGCTGACAGCTCCCTATAAAAGGGACTGCCAGCCAGCGGCATGTTGTTAGAAGCTGATAGAGAGAAATAAAGAAGTTTCTGCTCAACCTGGTCTGTGTCTCTGCTTTTTGGGATCCAACACTGGCGACGAAGGTGGGATTCTGCAGAGTTCACAGCCCAGCGGTGATCTAACCCGGAGCCACCACATCGAAGAGAAAGCACGACAAATCAGAATGTCAGCTACCAGCACATTTGGCCTGTTCAATGCTAAGAACGAGACATAGGCAGGCTTACTCATCCTATTCAACTGTTTCCTGTAGGCGAACAAACTCTGAAACTTCTCCAATGAGATGAAGCAAGCCCTATTCCTCAACCATTGCAGATCTCAAATATTCGCAATGGCCCTGGCCCTGGTGGCCTCCAAGAATGTGGACGAAGTCCCCTGGAGCACCCTGATGGCCAAACTAAAAGGACATTACGCCCCTCAACCATCTGAGATGGCTCGTTGCTTTGCATTCTACCAGCGGAGTCAAACTGAAGGATAGACCATAAGCGAGTTCATCACAGCACTGTGTGACGCATCAATGCAGTGAGATTTCACAGATCTCCAGAGGACCCTCAGAGATCGACTAGTCTGTGTATTGAGGGACGACAAACTGCAATGAAGACTGATGGCCAGGAGCACCTTCACCCTTCAAATAGCCATCAAGGAAATCGTGGTAGCTGAAGCAACGCAAAAGCCACCAAGCAGGGGAAAAATAGCAACCATCCACCATGGAAACGTGGAAGAAGGAAGCACGACAGATTTGGCCGAAGAAGACGAGGTGCACAAGGTCCAGCCCACCAGGGGACACAAGATGGCTGCTGAGGATCACCAAGCCACATGCGGGGGCTGCGGTGGGAACCACAACTGTTCCACCTGTAAATACCACGCCACCATTTGCAGAAGGTGACAAAAGGCAAGAAAGAAAATCCTTGACTCCATTGCATTAGAAATCAAGGAACTTTTACTGGGAAAGAAGTGAATGCAGAAAAAGCAAAGCAAGGTCTGAGTAAAATCGTGGGAAAATTACATATCAAAAGAATCCCCAAATCCCCTCTCTCCAGGGTCCCAGGATGATTGTCCAATCCTCATTTCTCATTGGGTCATGAGGCATACATCTGCAGGTGTTAATGTCCATTACTTATCTGGGATGGTTGGCCTTGACCAGGCGTAAACATTTTGTCTGAGGAATACATGCTACTTTATTCGTACACAGGGGCCTTCAGACACCAGCACTCTTCCCCCCTTAATACCAAGCTCCCCCCCATTACTATGGTAGCCAATAAGAGCGAAGCTTCAGAAGAAAGTTGGAGGCTGAAAGGGCACCTCTTCAGAGTATGCAGATCAGCATGGCCAGGTGGAAATCAAACCCAAGCGACAAGCCAAGTGCAAGGACAAGCCAGAAGAGGAGGCACCAGCCAGCCAAGACAATTCAAAGAGGGATGCTACACTATAAAGATCTGGACACACCAAACCGAGATGCCCAGGACCACCACCAACAAACCCTGATGAGCCAAGATGGGAGTGTCTGCCCACATAGGGGGAAACCCTGCGACATGGACCTAGACACCGGCTCCACAGTGACCATAATGGCATGGGACAATATAAAAAAATCATGCTACAGCTATCTAAGGGGGAACTCCAGTGATGCCAAACCATACTCAAGGACTACCAAGGGAATTGAATTCCTATCATAGGTACTAGACAGTTCCCAGTAAGATACCTCAACTTCCAAGGCAATTTACCCATCATAGTCATCCAGGGGAATTTGCCTAGCTTGCTGGGGTTAGATTGGTTTGGCGCCCTGGGAATGAACGTCTTGGGAGTTTACAGATTACAAGACCAAGCTGCAGACAACTGGGCCAAGGAGTTCGAGGATATGTTTAATGGTGAGCTGGGGGAATATAAGGGATCACCCATCTCCTTTAGCCTAGATCCCATGATAGCCCCAATCCGCATGAAGCCATGCAGAGTCCCTTTTGCCCTGAAACCAAAGGTTGATGAGCAACTAGATACGCTCATCAAGCAGGGGATTTTGGAGCTGGTTGACCACCCAGAGTGGGAAACCCCCATTGTGACCCCAGTGAAACCCGATGGATCCATCAGAATATCTGCAGATTATAAGTGCACAATAAACAAGGCACTGCAGCTCCAGACATACTCCGTCCCCGTAGTGCAACACCTCCGGCACTCCCTAGGGCAAGGGAAAAATCTTTGCCAAACTTGACCTGGCCCAAGTCTACCAGCAGCTGCTGGTTGACAAGGAAACAGTAGAAGCCCAAACCATCATAACCCATTGTGGGGTTTTTAAATGCAGATGCCTGCAATTTGGCGTCAGTGTGGCACAAGGGTTGTTCCAAAGCTTAATGGAATGTTTTTTGCAGGGGATTCCGGGGGTCACACCCTATTTTGATGATGTCCTGATTGCTGCGAGGGACCGGGATGAGCTTACCAGATGACTGCAGACCATCCTACAAAGATTCCAGGAAGCCGGACTGAAGGTGAAAAGGGACAAATGTAAAATAGCCATCCCAGAGGTCGAGTACCTGGGATACCAAATCAATGTGGAGGGCATCCACCCCACAAACAGAAAAATCAAAGCAATCCACCAAGCACCCATCCCCTGGAACAAGATGGAGCTGCAAGCCTTCCTAGGGCTCCTCAACTTTTACAGCATTTTCCTAAAGCAAAAAGCCACTGTAGCAGAGCCACTACACTGTCTGCCAGATAAGCAAGCCACCTGAAAATGGGGACCAGACAAAGAAGCAACATTCCAAAAGGTAAAAAGACTAATATCCTCAAACAGCCTAATTATTCAATTCAATGAAAAACTGCCAGTAAACTTAACCTGTGACGCTTCTCCATTTGGAGTAGGACCAATCCTGAGCCACCAACTCCCAAGTGGCCAGCAGGTGCCCATTACATTCTTCTCACAGCCACACACTCTCAGCCGCAGAGAGGAATTACAATCAACTCAATAAGGAAGCCCTGGCTACCAAGTGGGAGTTAAAAGATTCCATGAATACTTATATGGTAGACCATTCAAATTAACCACAGACCACAAGCTCCTGCTAGGAATCATCGTGGGGAACAAGCCAACACCGCAGAATGACAAGATGGACCAAATTCCTGGTAGCTTACAATTACACACTTGTCCACAGGCCAGGAATTGAAATAGCACACACCGACGCTTTGAGCCACTGCCCCCTGGAGACCAGAGTAGAAGACCCAGCACCAGCGACCCAAATACTAATGATCGAAGAGCTGCCAGACAGCCCCATTACAGCCGCAGACATTGCCAGAGAAACCCGAGTGGATCGAACACTATCAATGATCCTGTGCTGGTTCTGGACAGGCTGGCAACACAGCCAGGTGTGGAATTTAAAAAATTCTATTCGCAGCAGCATGAGCTGTCTACACAAAAGGGTTGTCTGCTATGGGGAACACGGGTCATCATCCCACCCACCCTCCAGAGCAAACTAATACACTTTATCCACGAAGGATACCTGGTGATCGTCTGGGTGAAAGTGCTAGCCCGAAGCTATGTCTGGTGGCCAGAACTTGACAAAGACATCAAGCAATGGGTCAAGCTGTGCCAACTGTCAAGACCTCCACTTACAGCAGCAAACCCAACACAGTGGGACAGGCCCAAACAACTTTGGTCCCACATCCACACAGACTTTGCCGGGCCCATACAGGGGCATATGGTCCTAATAACAGTGGATGCATACTCCAAGTGGCTGGAGGTCACTAAAATGAAATCAACAATCATGGAATCAGTGATCAACACTTTAAACAGACTGTTCACCACACACGGCTTACTGGGCATCCTAGTCTCCAACAACGGGCCCCAATTTACAGCTGCCAGATTTGAAGAATACCTGGCAAGCAAGGGAATCAGGCATGCACTGACTGCGTCATTTCACCTGGTGATGAATGGCCTGGCTGAACGGACAGTAAGAACAACCAAGGAAGCCCTAGGAAGATTGAGACAGGGGGACCTACAAGCATAAATTGATTGATTCCTCTTCACACAACATGTCACCCCACACGCCACAACCAATTACAGCCCAGCCAAACTCTTGATGGGCCGGAAACTGAGAATAGGACTTGATAGATTACACCATGACCAGGAAGAACAACAATGCATGGAAAGCACCGGGGGCACCAGAAAATTCAAAAGGGGCGATGCCGCCTTTGCCTGAAACTATACAGGGAAAACAATCTGGATCTCTGGACACATCACCAGACAAACAGGGCCTAGATCGTACATAGTAGAAATCAAAGGGGGAAAGGAATGGAGGAGACACATAGACCAACTAAGATCCAGGGTGCCAGCCAACAATCAGATCGAGGACGAACAAGAAACCCAAGCTGGGGGAGGAGGGAGTCCAGCCTCGGCAGAAATAATGCAGAATCAGGATGGCACACTGAAGAGAATGAAACAACCATAAGCCTACCTGGGGCCAGAATGCAGACCACAGATGCCACACCTGCCGCAGAGGCCCAACAGCCGCAGGAAGACCAAAGAATGGAGAGAGCTCCAGAGGTGACCACTCCCAGCAAAAATGCAGCAGAAATGGCAGAGGGCATGCACAGATCCAGCAGGGTGCAGCTGCGCCCAGCCTATCTCAGTGAATACACCTGTTGCATAGACAACCATGTGGGGAGTTGGTGCCAGCCTGGCGGTGAGGGGTGTTGTGTCCGCGCACGTGAAAAAGCATTAGGCTACATAATGTAGACATGCCATGGGAAAATACTTTGATCTGATTGGCTGCTGACTGACAGCTCCCTATAAAAGGACTGCCAGCCAGCCACATACTGTTAGAAGCTGACAGAGAGAAATAAAGAAGACTCTGTTCAACCCAGTCTGTGTCTTTGCTCTTTGGGATCCAACAGGGACAAAATGGACAAGTATAAAAAATGGAAAGAGGGGCATATAACTAGAACAGAATATTAGCAAATAACCCAAATTTGCAAGGACAGAGTCAGGAAGGCCAAAACTCAGAATGAACTAAGACTTGCAACAATGCTAAAAATAATAACAAAAAATGTTTTTTTAAATTTTCAATGTTTTATTGTTCCAATACAAGTTGCACAAAGGATACAATAAAACCAGTGTAATGTTCCATTTCCATATAAATCATTTACATATTTGTTTTCTGTGTCAGTTATTTATAATATATTTTATTGTCTACATCATATTCACATATGTACATTATTTACATTACATTTTGTGAAACATACCTTGTTCACATATGTCTCAGGTAATTGTCTGACTTCCTTGCTTGCTATTTCATAATTCTAATTAACTCTTCTTTCTTTCTTTCTTTCTTTCCCTGTTTCTTCTTCTTGCCCTTCTCTCTTCTTCCCCTTTCTCTTTCCTATCCTCCTTTCCTTACTATTTCCTTCCCTCTCCTCTTCTCTTCCTTTCTCCATCTCCTTCTCTATCTTCTTCTCTTTCTCCTTTCCCACTTTTCTTATCTATCTATCTATCTTTATCTTATCTTACCGCCTTATTTATTCTTTATGTTTGTTTCCCCTTTTCCCTCTTTCCTTCCTCCCTATTTCAACCCTTCTCCTCCTTTTCTTCCTTCCTTTCTCTATCTCTTCCTTTCCATTCTCTCTTCCACTCTTTCCCTTTCCCTTTCCTTTCCCTCTCCTTTTCTCTCTCTCTCTCCTTCTGTCTCGTCCCCTTTCCCTCTTTCTACTACTCTTTCACTACCTTTCTTCCGTCCCTTTTCTTTCTACATTTTCCTCTTTTTCCACTAGTTTAATTATATCTTTCCTTTATGTCTCCCTATTCTACATTTCCTTTCTTTCATCCATATCTTCTCTTGTTTTGCAGCGCCCATATACTGCCTAGTTCCTTATCTTGTGACTTTTCTATCTATAATTCCGTTTGTAAAATCTTCAATTCCTCTTAATCTATATTTTTTCAGTTATGAACAAATAGCTTTTCACCTCTTAGATACATATCTTTCTGTCAACATATAGCCTGTCTTTGCTTTGTTATTTATACAATCATTGCGTTTTTGGACTTTGTCTGTTTCTATTTTCTAGCCATTTATAAAATAATTCCCGTACAATATAGTATTCTGACTCCTCTTTATCTTTGATTTCCATTGTTAATTTATCCATTTCAGCACAATCTAGAATTTTCTTTATTACGTTTTATTATGTTTTGTTCTGTGGGTATCCTCTTTTTTTCCAATGTTGTGCATATGTAATCCTTGCTGCAGTTAATATATGTATCGTTAATTATCCAATTTTTTTGTTATATTTTTCCAGGAGTATACCTAACAGAAAAAAACTCTGTTTTAAATCTATATGTTGTGTGATCATCTTTTTGAGCCACTCTTTTAACCTAACCTTAAATAATATTGTTTAGCCACCGGACAGGTCCACCACATATGATAGTATGTTCCCTGTGTAGCTTTACATTTCCAGCATATTGGAGATAAATTTGGGTACATTTTCGCCAATCTGGCTGGTGCTAGATTCCACCTATAGAACATCTTGTACAGGTTTTCTTTGTATGTTGTTGCTAGTTAATTTGTAGTTTGTTTCCTATATCTTTAGCCATTTTTCTAGTTCTATAAAATGACCAAAGTTTTGGGCCCAAACTATCATTGTTTCTTTTACCGTCTCTTCTTCCATGTCAAAATTTATTAGGTAATTATAGATCCTTTTTATCAATTTGTCTTCTGTCCTGAGGAGTATTTTATCAAGTGCTTGGAGTTCATTGTAAAATCCAAATTGTTCTGCATCTTTTTTGTATCTTGTTTTGATCAACAAATATGG
>JANHFJ010007852.1:296769-311203 GCA_032468195.1 Cerberus rynchops
CAAGATTGGAGACCCCTGGTCTGAAGGGACAGCAGTTCATGAACGCTTGTTCAATATAAATGTCAAGTGGCAGAGCATAGAGTACATTTGGATTGATTGGAGAAGCCTGACTACCCAGTGGTAGATTGGATGATGGGGAAAGGGGTGCTTACTTGCCCAGCTCTTGCCAGTCTACTTCAGTAGTTTTTCCTGGGTTTCTATTTATAGAATGTGTATGGGATAAAATAGGATGAAGTTAAAGACATCCCAGTAATTAAATAAAATTCACTATTAAAACCCAATGTGTCACTCAACTAGTTAAGATGGACACTTTTCCAGACCTCTGATTAAGGCCTTCTATTTATATAGTTAAGGAGGCTATTTTCTTGACTGAAAAGAGAGGAATGCCCAAGTGACAAGGTGTGGACTACGAACATTGATAGGGAGACAGGGATGAAGGGGAAGATAAGAGTGGTGAAGGCAGATGAGAACTATGGCAGTAAGAGGAGGTGCTCAAAGGTAAACTCGTTGCCAATTCCTGCTTCTGAGTCCCCAATTTCATCTCATAAACTGGGCTTCCAGATCGCCGGGTGCCTTGGGTCAGATTGATGCTTCTAAATACCAGATCTGACTGCAAGAAATCTAACTTCATCCATGATAAAATCCTTACGGATCACTGATAAGGGGAGAATACTCTGCAGTTCAAGCGAGCTGGGTGATTTTTGAACCTTTGGCTATTGAGGAAATGGACTGCATTTTGTGATCTTAGCTCTGACGGCTATGATCTTGATTCCTGTCCCTGCTGTCATGCTGTAGGGCAGTAGCAACCAGGGAAAGAGCAAAGAGTTGGCTCCAAGTTCTTTTTGTCAATGCCTCTTTGCAGGAGAAAGTCTTAAAACAGGTATTCGTTCAATTCCTCTTCCTTGATGCCTTTGTTACGACACATTCACATTACAAGGAAGACTGTCCAGAAATTTCAACTGGGTACAGTGTATGACAGACTGTATGCTTTTGGTATAATCTCATGATTGGCACTTAATATCATTGCCATAGAAGCTGCTTCAACTACTAGTGGTTTCTGGGTGTAATTTAAGCTGCTGGTTATTATAAGGAATATGACTGTCCTATGCCTACCCAATCTGAGCAATCAGCAAATGCATGCTGAAGATTCCCATCTAGTTTGAGGTGTGTTTGAAGAGCACAAAAGTGAACTTTCCACCAGAATTGCCCTTATTTAGAATAAGGGGAAGTCTGAGACAAGGCTAGCTCCCTCTCTTACAGCCTTCTAAAAGCTGGTTAATTTTGGAAGACCTTCAGTGACTGAAGAAGTATAATAGATAGAGAAATGATTTGCTGCTGCTATAAAGGACAACCGTTTTATTATTGCATTATGATCATGTGTTTATTTTTATATAGTTGTCCTTGTGTGTGCCACTAAGGCTTTGTCAGATTGAAGTAGTCTATAGACTTTATAAAGCAAATAAATAAATCTTACGTCTGCTAAATGAAGATTGGAGAATCTGCCAATCTCTTATGTTGATGTTCTATAATTTCACTGTACAGGAATTACACTGGCACAATGATTGCATTATACCATGGTAACTTCAATCAGTGTAACTGTTTGAAGATCATAATTTCATATTAAAAAATAGGGAGCAAAGGGGACATACAGCTGGCTTAGCTTGCATCATTTAACCCACTGTACAGTCCTCTCTCCCACCGACATGAAACTGTATTCTAAAATGAGGAAAAAAGCCACCTCTTCCTACTGCTATTGCACACCAAGACAAAAAGAATCCGCGAGATGAAGAACTGTGTGGTTTGAGGAAACCTAACCCAGTGGAATGTAAAACATGTTATTAGTTCTAATGGAATGTTTATTTTGTTGTTCTGAACACAACTGGTTCAACTGTGATAATATATAACTTCTGCCAGATGTCCATTACATGTTGATAGAAAGAAAGTATAACCAATTAATTTTATGTACTTGCTGGTCATTGACTGAATAAACATCACTATACTACTTTATCCCTCCTATCACTGACCCACCTTTACTACTTGCTACAACGTGCCTAAAAGATGTTTCTAGCTCACCCCAATCTTGATACACTGTACAATAATAATACTGTAGAGTATTATTATCGCTACACTGAAGTATTATTTTATTATTATAAGCAATTATCAATAAGATTAAAGGTAGCATGTGGTTTCCATTAATTTTATCCTGATTTGTCAAACATGTATTTTGTTGTGTTTTATCTTTAGAACTCATAAAAATGCTGATAGCTCACATCCTAATATGAACATTTTCTGTTTCCAAGAAAACTAGACATACAGGGTATATGTACAGCCATTTGAAAACATGATAGAAGAGACTGAAATCAGTTAGAGAAAGCACAATTATGACTGATGCAGTCAATGTGAAGAAATTATAAAACCACCACTGCTCTTTTAAAATTAAAGCCATGACTATAACTTGGTTTAAGGCAGCATGGCATTTGCATCTGATCTCTTAAAAGAGGGCCTCATTATTTTTTAATCAGTTCAAGACAGTGTCCAGAGTTATGAATGATACTTCCTCTTATAATCATAGGAAATGATGCATTTACTTTAAAGGGTTGCAATGAAGTATTACATAACACTCACTTTGGAGATCAAACCTGAAGCACTGCATAGTTTTAATGCCTTAGCATAAATATCCAGATAAATTTTAAAAAGCCAGCCTATGCCAGCCATGGAATTGAAATTATTTGCTCCAATTGCTGGGCGTCAAATAATATTGTTGCAAAGTCTGACTGGGTTTCAGCCCCATCTTCTGTATTTTGAGTCAAAAAACCCTTTAACTATATTGTGGAATTAATAGACAGCCATTTGGCTCTGTGCTATCCATTATAACAATTATACACCTTGGATAATTTTCTCTTATGCAAATGAACTTCATGGACAAACCTTTATAATAACAAATCATATCAACAAAATCCCAGTAATTTGAAATTACTGGTACACCCACTCTTGAAGTTGTAGTTGAAGCATCTGAATATTAACACATGTTAACTGGGCTTGTCTTATTGGCATGTCAGACAATTTCCATTACAAACCTTTCAATACTACTATTACCTGTAGCAGATTCATGATTGCCTTAGCTCTGAGGGCATCTCCATGGGTTTGCAATGCTAAAATTTTGACAAAGGGTTTGTGAACACACAAATAATGTAGTAAAAGCTGAAAGGGCTTTAAGCAGAGGGTGGCACTGCAGGGCCCAGTTTAGACAAGAAATATCTACAGCCTTTTCGGGGGGGGGGGCACTTAACTATTAAACATGTTTTGTGTGTTTAATGCGGATGGTAGATTATAAAAATAATGTTTTCTCATTAATTGGTTTATGCTGAACTTTTTTCTGGTTGTTTTGTTGTATTATAAAATACAAACAATGCATTAGAGAAAACAGATATTTGCAAGGTACAGCAATATATGTACCGTATAAACTAAACTTATAGTGGCAATTTAGATACTTTACATTTTTAAAGATAAGGAGGAGTTTATATCTGTTTTAACTATACTTGATGTCAGCTCCACCATCACCAACTTGGCACCTTGGTGGTGCCCTGTCTTTACAGCAGAAGGGGGTAGGGAAAACGGGGTTTATTGGGTCCTATTACTGTAATTTCAAACATGGGAACCAGGGAGGGGGGAGTGACAATGGAAGAAGACCAGATCACCAAACCGGCTTGTACCAGGATTTTCAAGGCTGTTTGCCCTGAGACTCGAATGTTACCACTTTGACACATCAGAGTTCCTCAAAACGTCTTACTGGCATCACATTGGCTGGCCAGGGAACTGGTTATGGGGGGAGGGAGTGAAAAATGAAAATAATAGCTTTGTAGTTTTGCACAGGAATACCAGATTCCGCCTGACTTTACTGGAAACAGTTTCTTTTAGTAAAAATTCCTTTGCTTTAACTAATTGGAATCATGAGTCTTACTTTCCTGAGAGTGTAGACTGAGGTAAGTCTGACACTGAATTGTACAACTAAACCTATATATGTGGCATTGATAGAGTGGGGGTGGGGAGGAGAGGAACACTGGCCTAGTGCTTATTCTCAAGGTGTAAATATGTCTCATCATGACTAGCCTGGAAAGCGATCATACTCTAACCTCTTCCATGCCACAATGTGGAGAAGTTCCTTCACTAGATACTTTAAGAAATGGGTCAGACATGCATCTGCTGCCACAGCAGACATAAAAACTTTGCCAGCTCATGCAGAGTGATCCATTTCCATTAGTTAAGATACTCTCCAGGGAGAAACGTTTTTACCAGCAACTGTTTAACACTGCTGTAGGGAATGAAAGCCCTTGAAATGTGGTCATGGGCAAAATCTGGAGATTTCACTTGTCTGAAGAATCTGAAAAGGAACTTTGAAAAATAGAAGTGACAAAAGACCTGAGATTGCCTCCATTCTGATAAAGCCAATCTTACAAATAACCTGCCTCTGTGTTATAGCTTCAATCTTCTTTGATATGGATAACCTGGAAGATAAACTTAAACTGTGGGTACACAAGTGCTGTATTCACCACCATCCTATTGGCCTCTCTGCCCTCACACTTTATACTTAGTTTACGTAGTGCATACTATATACTGTATTGCTGTACCTTGCAAATATGTTTTCTTTAATGCATTATTTGTATTCTTCGTACCAGAGTCTGCTTCTTCCCAGTACATCAGTTTATTTTGAGAGCTGAATTAGCATTTTTCTCCATTTATCTGAAACCAGAGCCAAGCTGAATATTTTCTGTAATGTTGGGGCTTTGGGTTTTGCTCTGAATTCATTGTCCCTTACAAGCTCTAGTTCAGTATCCAGTGCAAGGTAACTTGTATGGATGAATAAGGCAACCTTATCAATTAACACAATCTTAGTCCTTATAGCTACTGTAGCTTCTCAATGCCTATTTTTATAAAGAGTGTGTCTTGAAGGCATATATAAGCAATACTCAAAAATCTGCTTCACCATCCGTCCCATTCTGAGGGCTCAAATCAGATATTGCTTCTTCTGTCCCCAGGCTCTTCATTACAAGTACAACCAAAGTTAGAGGTATGAAACATATCTGGTTGCAACAATCCTACAATGCTATATTTCTGGCATCATAATTATTAGAAGCTTTTAAAGAAACACAAGGTTGTCCTAACTGCATGGTGATTCCATACACACCACTCCATCTTCCAAATAATAACTATTAAAGAAACGCATAATGAAAATGTGGACTGGAAGAATTGTAATGATCAATTGTATTTTCCTTTTGTGTGATGTCAAGAGGATGTTGGTTAGTTTAAGTACTCTGTCAGCTTAAGGTTTTACTCCCCACCACCTTTTTTTTACATTTAAAAAAGTCTTGATTTATTGAATGGAGAACTGACTGGTTTGTGTTGTTCCCCGACTGTTTTCAGTGTTTTGAAGCCAGCAGAAATTAGATCCCTAAATGAAAACCGAAGACTTTCATAGGTTACTGGCTTCTAGCAACCAAGATGCAGCTGATTCAGATTCAGATGACACGATCAGTCATAAAACTTGGTTAAAGGGCCTCAGACAACTAGGATAGGGGTCATGAAGCTTTAACACAGCTTGTTAGAAATCCCTGATCCATCTTAAGATACGGAGACTTGTCTTTGTAATATCTGTTCTCTAAGAGAATGTAGTGGGTTGTATAAATTACAATTTCCATGAGTGTGATCTTTTCAAACTGTCACAAATTCTGTACGTGAGTAGGTTATTTCCTGAAAGTGATGCAGCTGGCACATTTTGGAAATGTACAAAGGTCAAAACATACCATGTTGAAACCTGTCTTTCATTAGAAAAAGCAATGGCACTTGATGCATTTTATTAGAATTTTCATATCATAACTGGAAATTGATGGCACAGTGCAGCCTTGCCCAATCTGCATGTGCTACATGTGGTGGACTACAATTCAGATCACTCCAGTGAACATGACTAAACTGGTTGGAAAAACATTTATGGGTAAAACACATAAAACAAGCAAGTGGTCTTTCCATATTTTTAATTACTAACTAACCAGGGAAAAAAACTCCCATCATAAGTGTTACTTGAGTTGAAGAAATGAGTAGAGGAGACTTTTTACAGCATAAAGGTAAAACACTGTTAAGGAGATATAGATATATCTAGAAGTTGATTCAAATGAGAGTACATGTGTTTTTGGTGTTTGGTGTAAATAATCCAGAATTACTGAACTCCCTCATTTGTTTCACCTTTGTGTTTCTCCCCAAGTCAGCAATCTTTTAAAGTCAATATTTAATACAATATATTATATATTACTTTATAATGTACTTAATATATTAGAATATTAATAGTAGCAACTGTATGTAATTTATAAACAAACATATTAGAACTGCATGCTCTCTCTTTTTGACTGATAAGGGTGTACAATCAAAAAAAGATTGCAGATTTTTGTACAAGGTTCTACCCGGTTCAAGATTGTACATAAGTGATATATCCTAGTTACTTTTTCAAGAGGCAACTGGACTTTCTGGTTTTTCTTTGAAGACATTTTGTTTCTCATCCAAGAAGCTTCTTCTGCTCTGACTGGATGATGGGGAAGCTTGGATGAGAAGTGAAATGTCTTCAAAGAAAAATCAGAAAATACAGTTGCCTCTTGAAAAAGCACCTTTGGGACAACCATGACCTGGATGATTGATAATCTCCATAGATACATAGTTATATGATAGCTTATATCTGCTCTAGTAAGCAGTGAAAATTGCAGTTGTTCAGGGCGGGATCCAGAAGGGAGTGGAAATGGCGCTATTGCAGCCATAGTTTTTTTTTTTTTTAGGGTTTACAGATATTGAATTTATCAACTCCTTTTATTAGTTTCTATTAAAGAAATATGTTTAAATTGCTTTATTTTAGGAACAATCCCACCAGAGTATTTTTCTTACTCTACAGCAGGGATCTCCAATCTTGAGATTCTGAATTCTGGGAGTTGAAGTCCACAAGTCTTCAAGTTGCCAAGACTGGAGACCCCTGCTCTACAGTCTCCATTGGGTATATTTCACATTCATCCCTCAGGATAAACATACAAGACCTGAGGGCATATTTAGGACAGATGCCTGCTTGAGAACGGGTATGAAAAAGCTGACTTTGAAAGAAACATTTTTGAGAATGCCCCTTGGATAGATGACAAAATCCTTACTTGTTGATAATACCTGCTTTTGCCTGCTGTTTTGTTTTTACCAGCTGTTTTTGATATATTCTGATGTTTAATAAATAAACATGAAATTATATTTTTGTCTATGGAGATTCTAAGTCATCCAGGTCATGGTTGTCCCAAAGATACTTTTTCAAGAGTCAACTAGACTTTTTGGTTTTTCTTTGAAGGTGTTTCACTTCTCATCCAAGAAGTTGAATGTCAACTTGCCCCTGTTTTTTGGAGACATAGGAAACATTCTTAAGAGAGCTTTTTGGGATGAAGTCCCCTTTCAAAGGTTTTCTCAGGCTGCCTCTGTTTTGCATTGACATGGCCATTCTACTGCGAGTCATGATGGACATTTGCCCTTTAAAATGCTTTGCACACCTCTCCTCTTTTTCTCACTACCACAACATTTTATGCACAAAATTGCACTTATCAAATGCTTGCCTCTAATGAATTGATCAGAGAAATGGCAGCCTTTTTCAGTACTTCCATTTGCCAAGATTCACACAAAGCTCAGGGCCCATGAGACATTGTTAATATGCTACATGATCTGCCATCTGCACCAGCTGCCAACTTGGTTTCTATTATTCTGTGAGATCAGGAATATATGCTGGCAACATGGTCAGGTAGATTTCTAAATCTAAGGCATCAAAAAGTGCCATTCAACTAACCTATGGGCCAAACTCTTGCTGGAACAGTCCTGCTTTGGCTTGGTATTGGAATAGCTGTAAATAACACCATTTCTACCTCTAGGAGGAGAGCACTCCATAAAATAGGAGCCACACCAACCTTCCCAATGATAGGACCCATAATTGTCTGTAGATGACATGTCTGTAGATGACCAATCAGATGGGCAGATTCAATTTTAGCAAGTTAAGGCTCTACTTGATATAAGTCAGTGCTAAAAAGAAGGTCTTTAAAGATGTTAACCAGCATGGATTTGTAAACTTTTAGCAACCAATGCAGCAACTTCAGAATAAGTGTTCTTCGCAGATGTTATTCTGAAGGTTGACCCTTTAGAACTCTAGCTTCTATATCATTTCCAAAGGCAGCCCAGCATAGAGAGGACTGTAGTAGTCTAGCTATAGACTAGAAGAGACTAGTGCTAGGAAGCAAAGTAAAAAGTAGTTGGAACAGAACAAAAACAACAAAAGGAGGAAAAAAGTAATGAGTGAGTTTTATGGTGGGGAAAGAAATCAGATGAATAAATATTGTAAGTAAATCTTGTCCAGCAAGGGGTATGGGACAAGAAAGATAAAAGTGTTGGGGAAAGTGATTTTAAATTTAAAAAAAACACACGATCAGTGTAAACAAGTAGAGATATTATTAGATAAGACTTTAATATGACTTTTATACTTTGCTCCTGAAAAACTTTACTTCCAGTAATATACTAATTTGCTATTCTATGGAATGGCTGATTTGCGCCATTAGCTATTTAGTAAATGGTCATAATCTACCATAACCATGTTGTGATAAGTGGTATCCCAATCCTCTAAATGAGCCCACTCATTCAAAAAGACTGAGATCCTTGTGTACAAACTTTTAGATCCAGGATACATTGAGTAACACAGCTCCTTCCTATTTTGTGGTATATTAGTACATATGTCCACATGGGGTCATTAGTTTTACAGCTGGAAGAGTTGTCAAAAAAGTAGTTCAAGCTTTCTTGCCATAATAAATGACATGGCAAATGATCTTCTAGGCCATTTAGAGGACATCCTCTCACATTTTCTTGGTGACCTTGAATAAAATTGATCCGGCATTGGTGCTTTTTACACACTCAGACCTGTGTGAGTAAAAATGACATTCTGTCTGGCTTCTATTAATGTTACAGGACTTCTTTCTCTCCGCCTCTCTCTATTTCCTTTCTAAATCCATCATAAAACCAACTGAAAATAAATTTGGTTTTCATGCACATCATTCATCTCTGGCATATTTGACAACTGCAAATATCCCAGCTTTTCATTTTGTTGGTTTTATTAGTCAAGACAAAGCACAAAATACGCAACCCCTTCTCTACAGAAACTGACACTTGCTATTTTTCCTGTTATGGATTAAGATTAATCCATTTCATTGTAGTTTAGCTTTCAGCACCTACAAAATCACTGCGGGGGAAAAATATGTTTTCCAAACATGGGACACACTTCAAGAGTCACAAATGGAGTGCTAGCAAGAAGCCTGGTGCAATGAGAGACAGATTTCCAAGGGAGTATTACCCTTCAATGGAAAGTAAAATGAAGAGTCATTCGGGGACTATTTCATGTTTTCTTCATCAATTACCAGGAGTCCACAACTTAAAATGGGAGTCTTGGTGAATGATTTATGTTGCAAATTAGAACTGTCAGTCTCAACCTGGGAGAAGGACCGCTTTCAAAGTTCAGATCAATACAACAGCATTTGAAAATATCTTCTATATCTAGAGTGGAGATGAAAGGTTGCCAGGCATCTTTAGATCTTCAGCTCTGATCTTCACTACTTACGGTAATTAAAGGCTTCATGTTGCAAGCTGCAAAATCCTTAGGCATTCTGCATACCTGTCTCTTTTGCCACAATAAATTGGACTTCAATGGGTCTCAAAACTTCCAAGCTCATTATTTTTATAAATGTGAAGGCTGCATAAGATGCCATGTTCTTGGCAAAGATGACAATGGATAGGCAAATGGGATGGATAATGCTGAATCATTGTAGTTTTAAAGACTTTATAGAGACTGGATTAGGAAGTATCCTGGTTTCCTTTGTTTTTGTTTTTAACATTTCCTAACTCCATATTCTTGTTGTTAGTGTATGGTGACTATTGAAGTTTGCTGTAGAAGACTTTAAAGTAGGACATTGAGGGTAGAGGGGAAAAGACCTATAAAACTTTTAATCACCTTTTGCTCAGCTTAGATATGGCAGCGAGATCAACACACCAGCCATTCAAACTTGAAATGTTTTTTGCTTGGCCCTTTCTGTTCAGAAAAAGACATTGCCTACTTATCCATTCTGTATCCTTCTCTTAGCTTGGGTAATTTTCCTCAACTCTTCCTCTTTGGAGAAAGTTTCTAGTATTACGTAGTGTCTTGAAAAAGTAGCAGGTTGCTTTATGGTACACTGGGAGCATGGATTGTGACAACATTTAAAAGAAGGCTACAAAAGTTAGAACCAGCATCAATGAAATAGTGCTTTAGACGTCATTATGGGACAGTGAGAAAGCCACATCCACACATTTTCTTTTCAAATAACTAGCAAACCAATCCCCTGGGAAAAGGAAACTGAACTCCTGTATTTAGGGAAAAAAAGATGTCAGAAGAATGAAGATGCTGATTGCAAAGCCAAACATTTAAAGAAAGAGGTACAAATTAGCTTTGTACACAGCAATTAGCCTAACAACTGGCAAGGCTATAGAAGATCTAAAACACTAGCAGACATTTGGCCAACTTTGGTCGTAAGAGCCAAGTGAATAATTGGAAGAATGAAGCTTTGTAAACTATGGAACTCAGGACTCCTTAAAGAACCTAGCCACTCTTCTAATTAGTGCCCAAGGGAACATAAAGAAAGAAGTCCCACTTAATGTTGGCTTTCCAACATTTTATGGTTATCCATAAAATCCTTTTTTCAAAATTTGTAAAATTTAGCTCCTGCAAATGCCCAATCACCATCACTTGTGAACAATTAATCAAATTCAGTGAGAAGAGCATGAGCACATGCTTAAAGAAGAGAGAAAAGGAGAGGTACTCTAAGTAGGATTCATTAAGCCATAGGACTAGGCAGAATTCCAAAGGTAAATTGTGATCAGCTGATTCATTAAATAAATTTAAGTGTTATTCAATGTAACAGTGACCAGACCCCCTGCTGGTAGAGTAGGGTAGGGTAGGGTAGGGAAGGGAAGAACTGTTCCTATTCAGCAATGTCTGAACATAAGACAAGAGAAAAAATATGTCACTGTCTTATGCAAACTATTATACACATCTGAATGTGTGTGTGTGTGTGTGTGTGTGTGTGTGTGTGTGCGCAGATATGAAAGGGCAGGCATATGCGTGTGTATGTTTATGTGAGTTTTGTGTGTGTGCTAAGGAAAACAATTTTGATTGTACAGATATAAAACTTTTGGAAAGCAACACTATGAGCCCATCTGCTCAGCTTCTAGAAGATTTAGCTTGGAAGCATTGGAAATCATTATTCTGTGGCTATTTTGGCATTCTGGATAGAGTTGTAAACAGCCTCAAATGATTGAGATTATCTCTCCTCCCCTTCTCCCCCCCCCCCTTGATATTGTTATTTGGTATCTTCTTCAGCCACATCCTGAGATTAATGTTATCGCTGGAAAATGAAAAGCTCTATTAATCTTTTATTTCCTTAACTGAGTTTCCCCGAAGACAATGATGGCCTCTGCTCAGTATCTGTGTGGCTGCACATTAGCTGTTGTTTTCTCTGGCTGGCTCCAAGAAGCATGCTTCTATTAGCAAAATTATATAATTAAATATAATTCAAGAAGTTGCAGGAGGATTGGCTGCCATTTTTAACTGTTTTATTGCTATCAGCAGTCTTGGAATTAGCCCATTAAAGTACTCTAGTGGGTGGCAAGACAGCAGAATATGCCTGCGGAGTTTTGTTTAAAAGGAAACTTCCAACAGATTAAAAAGAAGTGAGCTTTTTAAAATCAATTTTGTTATATTTTAATTAAATATATAGAGTAACAAAAAAGGACAGATTTTTAAAAGGGGGCATGGGATCAAAGGGGGAAAAATTTAAAAATGACCAGTAATATTCAGAGAAAATCCACAAAATTGCATTTAAGAAAAAGAAGGCCCCATCCAATCCTATTACAGAACCCTATGTACAGATAATCCTCAATTTACAACCTATGGTTTAGGGACCATCTGAAGTTCCAACAAACCCATCTGAGAGGTACTTATGACCCAGATTCAAAGTTCCTGTGATTGGCTCCCCCCGTGGCCATGTGACTGTACTTCAGCTGCATTTACAGTGATGTGTAGCAACAGTCATGTGACCACGTTTTACAATGGTTTGGTCAAAAAAATGACATTTACTTCCCCTTGTCAAATCCTAGCAAACCATGGAGTTCCTTAATGACCATGGCGATCACTTAACAATGGTGACAGTTGCTTTTCCACCACCGTGTTCATTTCACATTTCACCACAAAAAGGTCATAAAATTGAGTTATTGGCTAGCCCAATAAATAAAATTGAGTTATTGGCTAGCCCAATAAATGTCACAAATTATGGGCAGGCTACATTACGGCGATAACTTAAGGATAACCTATGCCTATATTATGCTAAGAACTAACCAAAGTCAGGCAATTAAAAAACTATTATGGCCACCACAGATTCAACTACAAGAGAATTAACTTCTATAAATATATTAAAGCTAATTTATACCACAAGAATGCAATGAACAATAACATAAAATGTTCATAACATCTTGATGTTGAATAAAAATAATAATAAGAAGAAGATAACATAAAAATATACTGTCTTTTAGGTTCTAGGCAGATGTTGACTTTATTGTCCTTGGGAGTCCTATAAAATGTTATGTTTGACATCTTAGGAAAATAGAAAAAATAATATTCCTGATTTTGTAATGCCCTTGATTGGTACTGTAGACATTCTTGTTGTTATGTTCTGCTGGAAGGAAGGAAGGAAGCTTGGCACTTAAACTATAGATATGGTATCTCTGGAACTTCAAGTTGTGGCATGGCTTAGTTTTATGACAATCAGAATTAGCTGGGAAAATTACCATATTTTTCAGTGTATTAGACACATCCCCCCCCCCAAAAAAGTGGGCAAAAATGTCTGTGCATCTTATACAGTGAATGTTGCCAAAGCCCTGCCCACCAGCTAGAGCTAACAGGGCTCCCCATGCCCTGATTTCAGGCCCTTTCCATGCCTTTTTTCAGTCCATTTTGAGGCTTTTTTGGGCCCATTTTGGGGTCTTTTTATGGTCCATTTTTGGGACTTTGAGGGGAGGCTTTGGGGGCCCATTTTGGGGGCTTTTTAAAAAAATGAGTCCAAAAACCTCAAAAATGGGCCCCAAAAATCCCAAAATGGGCCCAAAAAGGCTAAAAAATGGGCCCCAAAAGCCTGAAAATGGGGCACAGAGGCCAAAAACTGTTTTTGTTGTTGTTTTCCTCTTCTAAATCTAGGTGTGTCTTATACTCGGGTGCGTCTTCTATGCCAAAAAATATGGTACTTGGTCTGTGAGTGATGTTTTACATGAAATATAAAATGGTAGCTCTAAGATTACGCCTTAATATTATGCTGTTTTCATCCAGATATCAACTATTGCCCCAAAATCTCTTTCTTGAACCCAATTATTGTAATATTTTTGGCCTTCAGTTTCCAGACTTTGGTTGGAAGATAGAACTTTATTATTATTATTATTATTATTATTAAACTTGTATGCTGTCCATCTTGCCAGAGGTGACTTTTTTTTTCTTTCTGTTAATGTGAAAATTGATACAACTTTCTATAGCATTTTTGCCTCTACCATATTCAAAATGTCTGGCTATATCAATACAACCCAATCTAATATATCTTGAACAGTAAAAACTGGCCTTTTATCAAAAAAATATAGGTCTGTGCCTTCCCATCCCCTCCTTGCCAAAACATCGCAACTTTATTCACAATCTTGTTATCAATTGATATCACAGTTCAAAAATGTGTAATTTGACATGGCAGCTTTAGATATTTTTTGATTCAGCTGCATCTTTTGCAGGGTCATAGTACTTCCCATGGATGAAAGTTAAATCCAACTATTCTGAGAGCCAGTTAATCTGTTCAAGCCAACAACATAAGTGATTCAAGCAACTCCTTTTCTGATCATACTGCAAAAGGATGGGTACTGGGTGATGCAGAACCTTTTAAACAAGGTCATCACAGTGGATGTTAGCCCCACTGTCCTGTTTCATCTGAAATGAAAGGACAAATCATTCATACCTCCTCCTATCCTTCTTTTTTTATACACATGACCTTACTCTTTATTTCTAATGGGTTTTTTTTATTTTTCACACTTTCCTTGCACTCACAGCTTGAGAAAGTAAAGTGCTGCAGACTAAAACAATGTACGTGCTTCAGATCTCATTGACACTAAAGCAAACAAGAAACCTTTGATTATAAGACAATTTGAATTTATGTCTTCCATAACACTCTAACTAGAGTCACTGTAATGGAAAAAGTAGAATACTTGCCTGCATTAGCTTATCGTAATGTTTTTGTGCTCAGAGCTGAAGAAGCTTCTTTGATGAAAAGAGAAACAT
>JANHFJ010007857.1:19759-30050 GCA_032468195.1 Cerberus rynchops
CAGCCCCGAGGGTTCGAGCCTTCTCTGTGGGGGCACCCTCCCTCTGGAACGAATTGCCCCCGGAGATCCGGACCATCACAGATCTGCGGACCTTCCAGCGTGCATTAAAGACCCATTTGTTTCAACAGGTCGGTCTGGCCTAGCATTAATCTTGGGGTTGGAAATTTCCCTCACTGGAAATTTTTAAGAAGAAATTGAATAGCCATTTTTCTGGTAAGGTGTTTTATAGGATTTCCTACTGGAGCAGGAGTTGGACTAGAAGACCTCCAAGGTACTTCCAACTCCTCTGTTCGATTTTTGATATATATGCGGATTCTTAAATTTGGGATATCTGAGTAATTAACCTACTTTGCTTTGCTTTGGACGTGACAGCTGACAATTTATATCTTATTACTTCAAGAAATGCTGACGGACCATTGTGATGTTTCTTTCTTTTCAAGTAATTTTGACAGCGCTCTGCCAGTTTTCTGTGATCAGCTTTCCTTGTGACTCCGTTGCTAGAATTCTCTGTGTTAAGCATTTTGTCCTCTCTGCTCTTATTGCTTTCTTCCTTGGGCCATGCCATTTCCAGAACGTAAGGAATTTAAGAGTGTGGATCTTTTGCACAGCAGAACAGTTGCTATAAAAATTTTGTTAACATTTATTAGAAATGACAGAAATTACATGGGTCATTGTGTATTTCATTGCTCCGGCAATGCTAAAAGTCTTGTATATAGTTAATCTATTGATGTAAAAGAACATGTCTCAAGGAAGTGACCAGGCTGAAAGCACTGAGGATAATGTCTAGCTTAAGAAATTTATATCCAGAGGCTATCTCGAATCTGCAACCTGCTGGTTCAAAATGTTTGCTGCACAAGTAATCCATATTAAACATCTCCCTCCTCAGAACCCATAAGCAAAGGAATATTTTTTTAAAAGAATGATGCAAAGTCATTATGCTTTCACAACATGGAGATCATTTCAGTAAGGTGTTTCAACTTAATAACAAATATTAGAATATCTAAAAAATAAAATCTGAGCTCCAGACAAGTTAGTATTTCCTTTTGTTAAATCTAACCTTTTGAATGTTGTATATGTTCATAAAGTATTTGGATTTATGTAATTATACAATGTTTCTGAGATAGTTAGTTTTGTTATCACTGCCTTCATTTTAATCCTCAAGAAAGTTTGGATGGAAATTTGAAATGATGTTAATAGTAACCTATTTGCAATTGTCCCTCCAAGTGATACTTCTTAATCAACAGGACTTTGACCATTGTCCTTTTGCAGGGTCTCAAGGAGTATGTAGATAGAACTAATATAGCCTCTGCCATAAAGGACTTTATGGGTAACAATGAGCATCTTGAATTATCCTCAGATATCTACTGGGAGCTAGTGCAGTTCATGAATCAAAGATCTACTATGAGAGTATTGGTGTGCACCCATAATTGTTCACACTGCTGAAATCTGGATGAATTGAAGCATTCCAGTGTTTGTCAAGAATAGATCCATGTAGAATATGGGAGGTGACAAATTTATCACTAACTGAGTTGTCTGTCTACCTCCTGATCCGCGAATAAGTGCATGCTCTTTAGAAAGCCAAATTTTCCACTATTTTTGCATGCATGTATCTATTCTGCTTTGATTTAGATTTAAATGCTTTCTAGCCATAGTTGGTTTCCCTGGTCCCTACTCAAAATAGCAAGCAGTCAAATATAGCAGTTTCTGAACCATGATTTGTTCCTGCAATACAGTTTACATGCTTTAATATCTCAGTAGTAATTTATCCCAGTCATCTAACTGAAGACACCACAATTCTGTTGTCTTTGGAATCTTTTGCTAAATATTTTGTTTTGTCGATATTGAAAAAAAAGTTGTCATCATTTTTCATGCCTGGGTTTTATCTGTAATTTTAGAACAGTTGGAAAAATTCTGCAATGAAAATATTTGAAATGCCTTTCTGTACTGCGTATGAATGCTGGTAGAATGCATTCCTATATCTGAATACCTATGGTCTAGACAACAATCAGATAAGCAATTTCAGACCAGTTCCAGATGCCTACAGAAAACCTCTATTTCAACCTTTTATCAGTCTTCGTGTCCTCTAGATAAGCTGGACTTCAGCATGGCAACTTACGAAGCAGCAGGATTTAAAACATCTGAAGGGAACCAGATAGGAAAAAAATATTTTAATCATCCCTGTTTACTTCAGGAAGGTAATTCACCGTTCAGTCATAAGGCTCTAACCATTGACTCCCAGGTTAGAGATGACTACTGCGAAAACAAATCACAACCATCCAGGGTCCCTAAGGGACCCGTTAACCATTGGTTAATTTGAAAAGGCAGGAAAAAGTCTTGGGAAAATATCAACTTTCCTGATACATTTAGATTGCAGTGGAAAGACAATTAGCTCTTTCGCATGACACTCCATTTTTGTCTTATAAAGACTTTTTGTCTCTGTGAGTTTTCCTCGCAGTCAAACAGAAAACAGAAAAGTTGAATTAAGGGTCTAGAGATTAAAGATGTATTGCCAAGTTTATATGTGACATCTATAAGAAGATATTTTAGGATAACAGAATAATAGAGTTGGAAGGGATTCTGCTCAGGCTAGGAAACCTTATACCATTTCAGACAAATGGTTGCCCAATCTCGTCTTAAAAACGTCCAGTGTTGTTGCACATCCACAACTTCTGGAGAAAAGTCATCCCACTGATTAATTGTTCTAATTGTCAGGAAAGTTCTCTTTAGTTCTAGATTGCTTCTCTCCTTGATTAGTTTCCATCCATTGCTTCTTGTTCTGCCTTCATACGTGAAATCTTTTCAGTCTTGTTAGGCATCTGTTCCATAAATTTTTTCTGAGTGCTGAGTATTAGATTCAAGACTGGATTTTTAAGATAGGTTTATTCGGGGCTTAGTAATATCAAATTTGCCCACTTGGTGTGGATTTGTTTAGATTCACATAGTCATTTAAATATAAGATTATCAAGTACAAATAATAACTCTAACTGCAATTTATACTGGAGTACTTTTAACTTCTATAATTCCAACAGGAATTTTGACACAGTCACATGACCAGGCCTGAATGACCAATGATGTTCTTGCAAGTCTCTTGTAAGATCAGGAAAATGGATTTGTATCAAGCCTCTGCGTGTCTTGTTTTTCCGCTTCCCGGCCCCCAGAAGTACTTTGCAGGTCTCCAGAACCCTCCACACGCCCATTTTCACCAAAAATGGATGTGTTTTTGGCCTCCCAACTCCCCCACACACACATCTTATTTTCCCCCATCCTGGCCCCCAGAAGTATTTTGCAGGTCTCCAGAACCCTCCGCGTGGCCCGTTTTCATCAAAAATGGTCCCACGTTGGAGGATTCCAAAGACATGCAAAATGCTTCTGGGGGCTGAGAAGTAAAACAAGACACACAGGGGGAGAGGTTGGGAGGCCAACAGCGTGCCCATTTTTGGTGAAAACGGGCCACACAGAAGGTTCTGGAGGCCTGTAAAGTACTTCTGGGGGCTGAGGAAGGGAAAAACAAGATTATCTATACATTTCTTATCCTATTTTACATATATATACACACACATATAAACATACATATACATAAGATATATATACATTTACATGTGTGTCTATATGTATATGTATGTGTGTATTCTGACATTATTTAAACTAGATTTGTATATCCGTGATTACATGAGCTCTGTAGATGCCATACAAATAAACCACCTAGCCCTGCCACCCAGTCACATGAGCACTTAGCCATGCCTACCTAGCCACACCCACCCAGTCACATGACCACCTAGCCACGCCCACAGAACCTGTTGTTAGATTATTTCAATCCTACCACTGATTCGTGTACCAACCTGAATCAATCTGATAAATTAGACTTCGGCCTGACCCTATTGCCTTCCTTAGGTGGTCTTTTAATTGCTCCTGCATACATTTACCTTTGCTTTTTAATGGATATTTTTAGAATTGGTAACAAGCTTAGTAAATTGGAGATTTTCCATATATTTTTATTGTACCTGCAAACTTCCAAAATCATTTGGAGGCAGCTTCTTTAAACCTGTAGGTCCATTATTCCTTTCTATGCAGATGTTTCTGTATACCTCACAAAAGTTGATTGTTAAATTTGTCTGGCATGTTACAAGCCGGCTGAGCACACAGTATCTAGTGTCTGATCAGCTGTTTGGCATTGAATGGCCCAGCATGACAGCAAAATGGATCAGCACTATTGATGAGGCCTGAGGCAGTGGAATATGCTGCCTGTTAAAAATTTACTACCACATTACTGCCTGAAACTCATACCCTACATACAACAGTCAGTGTGGTTTCTTACTCTGTTCCTTTATGTTCAGGGCTAGATCATGATAAAGCATGTGCAATTAGTTGTTTTTTTTACTGCATTGACAGGTGTCAGCTTGTTAAGGTTTCTGGACTCTCTCAAGAGGAGAGATTAGCAAATAAATCTACCACCTGGCATTATGTGACCAAATTGCAGAATTCTTTGCTGATAAAAATAATTAGGTTTGTCTTATCCTTGAATCTGCATGGACAGCTATTGTAGAAAGGAAAATATATTGCAGAATTAATAGAGATTCTGTCACTGCAGGTGGGATCCATGTCCCACTTAGCTTGTTAGGTGGTGATTATAGATGAGATCCAATAAGTAATTAATGCCTTAGTACAAGAGAGGTGCTTTTTGACTCTGGAACAGGGGCCTTCTTAACAGGTCCTTTCTCAATCAGACTATTTTTGATTATTACAATTTAGTATCCAATCTATCCTTTTGAGACGTTTATTGAGATTTCCGGTCTTTTAGGATGCAGACTTGGGTTGCTCTGAAAACCACCTGGAACCCACAATTGGCACATAATGGAAAAACCTGATAGTTGACAGGTGACAACTGCCAGCCGCATATTACGTCAGTGCTCAAGCCCATATATGGATCACTGATAAACTTATGACTACAATTCTAGTTCTAGTTTCAACCTACAATGTAATTTCACATCAAGCAAATGTCAGAGTTCCGAGTAATGCATCCACCGAAAGCAGAACTCTGAAGCAGGTAGATTCCTCAAAGAATGTCTTTGTTGGACACACCATAACAGCACATCTACAGAAAACCAACTCTAAGAGTTCCAGCTGTTTCCCCCCCTAATTAAAAGAGAAAATATTCCCTCCGCAGGTGTCACCAATCACATTGTCCAATGAAGGTAACTGTGAGGCTGCTTGGTCACTCCTCTGCCATCTGTTGGGATGACCTTGATTCCCACAGGAAAACCTTTTGTTTTGACCAGTAGCCGGTCTATCTTCTCCCGCCCTCCCTCTCTTCCCCCTTTCAACATTTGTGGCAGCTATGAGGCAGGAGAAAAATGTCATCAGGCAGGTCAGCTTCAGAGTTGACAGCAACTTTGGGGACCATCTTCAGTCAGAATGAACACATCCAGTGGATGCATCAGAGGAAATTTCTGGGAGATAAGGAACTGAGGCAAAAAAAAAAAGGATGCTTTTCTGTTATAGCATCAACATTGTAAAAAAACGTCCTTGTAGTTATTAGGTTTTCCCCCTCCCCCATCGTTGCCCTTTTAGAATGCAGAAAAGATTATTGTCTTTTCTTTGGGATTTGAACTTTGTTTTGCTGATAAGTTATTCATGCCAGCTTGTGTATTCCACTGTGAAGTATTAATTTAGAATGACAGGTTAAGGCGTGACTGTTGCTGAGGTAATTTCACCTTTAACCGTGGCCATTTTAACGTTTAATGTTCCTATGGATACTGTATTATATATATTGTATGTGTAGCAAGTGCTATGTGTTGGTGTTATAAATCATTTGCTATGTTTAATAATAAACTACGTGATAAAACATTATCATCATCACTGTTGTCACAGAATATGAAAACGATGATTACCACCGTCATTGTTCCAAATGATTGGATCCTATGGGAAGGCTATTTAACAGGAAATTGCCACTGCATGATTATAATGTGTTCTGTTCTTTTCTGTCTCTGACCTTTGGTGAGTCATGACATGAGCACTGTCAATTTATTATAGGAAAAAATTGACAATCCAGTCCTACTCTTTGACTCTTAGATAACGACTTCGATCGGCATCTGTTGTGTCTTTACCTAGAAGCCCCTGTACCCATATAGGGGTGCTGTTACTAGGGATTTGCATTTGTTCCGTTGTTTGGAGAGCCTGTATTGAAAACAACGTGTTTTCTTTAATATAATTTTATTAAAATTTTATATTAGAAAACCATGGAACCTAAAAGAAAAAGTTGAAAAAGGAAAAAAATGTGAAAGAATCGAAGAAAAAGTGAGAGACAAAAAATACATCTAACCATGCAATTTCCGATGTTCATTGCAGCAATCACAAAGATGGTAATTACCATTTCCAACCTTTCAAATTATATATCAAGGTTCCCTTCTTCCCACAAAGAAAGGGATTTCCTTTGATTAATAAATCGCAAAATCACCAATTCATTTTTATACATTTTCAGCAAAAAAAAAGGTCCATAAAGGGTTTCCAGTATTTTACAAAGTAATTATTGCTCCATCCTCAAAAATATTTGTGTGTTTTCTTGTAAAACATTGTTTGTATCCGATAACTTTTGTGAAAGGGATTGTCTATGGCTGTTTATCATAAAATATATCCAATAATTGTGAACCATAGAGCTGTGAGTAAGGAAGGAATGCAGATGCAAACAGCTCTGTTTTATCCTCGGGCATCGAGAGCAATGTTTTCTGTTATCCATCTTTAAAAAATGAATTCCTGTCACCAATTTAGGCAAATATATTCAAGCCTAGCTAGAAGACTAATTCATTATTCTGTCACTTTGTAAGTCTAATGGAGCAAAAGCAGCTGTTGCTAAGTCTCTGAATACTTAAGATGGAACTCTTTTGAGTAATAGGATGGCAAAATCAGGGACTCTACACAGTGTACACAATGCCAAATTAATTGGAAAATAGATGGTCTGGAAGTTAAACATACTCTTGTGGCCTGTAAACATTTGTTCTGCATCTAAAATAACTTTATTATATTTAATTGAATGGATTTTTGCTTCCAGCCCATGAATAAATCTTTAAACATCAATTATTTCATTATTATTTTTTAAAAAAAGAATACCTTGCAGGGTTACATGACATTACTTCTGTTCTTTGTGCACATTAAGCAAAAATGTGATGTGACTTTAATGCCACAATTAGGCCCAGGACAAAAAATATGTCAGGAAGATGTTGAAAAACTTGAGACTGTGCTAGTAGAATAGCTTAAGGCCAATTTAACTTTGTTTCTCTACAGTCTCCTATAACTGACTTCTTTTAGTTAATTAGTGGCAGGTCTTATTTTTAAAAAGGAAATGATTACTACCAATGTTTCATAATTCTGAATGCAGTATAAAAGAAATCAGTGTCAGCCAATCTTTCTTTATTAATCTGCAAAGTTCATTTGTAAAATCCAGGCAAGAATGTTATATATTTTTCATACTTCCTATAATGTTGCTTTAGAATCCAAATGCCTAATGGCCAAGTATAAAGAACCTTCCACATTAGTTTTAGGCCCATATTAAGGTGCTCGGTGCTTAAGATAGCTTTGAATGAATTTGTTGATAGATATGAGACATAATCTCTTTTGCCATAGCACCTCATATTAGAATTCCTCAAAGTGGAAGTCAAATTAGTTCTATCCTTGAAGTTTACGGTGATTTACTGGATGTACAGTATACGGCTACCCATCTTTAATTTTACAGTATATGGCTAGCCATCCATAAAGTAATTTTGGACATTAACACAATAAAAGTACCATTACAAAAGCAAAATGAAAACCTGAAAACTCATCAAAAGAATAATGGCCTTCAAACATAAGCCAATTAAACAATACTTTCATACAACCACTGAGCGCAACCTCCTGACCAATGCCTCAAAGTTAAGCCTTTTCTTAAGGATTTTGCAGAAAACAAGGCTCATCTAACCAAATCATCCCAAACAAAGTGCTCCTACAGAGAAGGCATGCTTATGGGTCCCTCCAAGTGATACTTCTTACTCAACAGGACTTTGACCATTGCCCTTTTGCAGGGTCTCATGGGATATATAGGTAGAACTGAAAAAAATGGGGTCTTTCAAATATAGCCTCTGCCACAAAGGACTTTATAGGTAGTAATGAGTACCTTGAATTATCATCATAAGTCTACTTGGAGTTCATGAATCAAAGTGCAGTTCATGAATCAAAGATCTACTATGAGAGTACTGATGTATACCCATAATTGTTCACACTGCTGCATTCTGGACAAATTGAAGCATTCCATTGTTCATTAAAAATAGACCCATGTAGAATATGGGAAGTGACAAAAGCGTGAATTGACTACCGGTATCTACTTCCTGATTCGTGAATAAGTGCATGCTCTTTAGAAAGCCATTTTTTTCACTATTTAAAAAATACTGAAAACATTCTTGTTCTGTAATTTTTTAAAGGGAAATTAGCTTTAATAGCTAATTTCATGCATTGAATGTTTTGTGGAAGATTTAGTGGCTTAGTTCACACAAAGACTAATACACCTGGTTGGTTGGTTGGTTGGTTGGTTGGTTGGTTGGTTGGTTGGTTGGTTGGTTGGTTGGTTGGTTGGTTGGTTGGTTGCACTGATACTTCCATGCTGTTTCAATCAAGTATACTAAATAAGTAACAATATAATGTCAATCTAGTACACCATAGGCTTTAATTTCATTCTAATTCTGTAAAATTATAATACATAATAGCCCCATATACCTCCTAGGTTACAAATTATCGGATCTTTATCACAAAATGTTTGCTTGAATAATCAACTTTTTAACAACATACTTAATATTAAGAGGGTGAATTTAATATCTGTAAGAGCAACAACTTCCACAGGAAGGTAACTCTAGCAGAAAACACATTGTCTCCTGCCACCATTCAGTTTGGGTGGGAAGATTGCATTTCAAGCAAGCATCTCATAGAAATGCACATCTTAAGCCATGTAGGATTTTATATATTTTTTGTCAGCACCTTGAATTTCACCCAATGACAATACAATTCAGTGGCATATTGGCTGTTCTTCACTATCTGCAGTTTCCAGGTGATATTTAGGTAGAATCCCAGATAGAGTAAAATATGGAAGTTGAATAATGAGATATAATTGAGTTGAATAATGAGCTCATCATCAGGTCTTCCTAGTTCCGAATGGTCATAACCAGCACACCAGCCTAAACTGGGCAAAATCACAATTCCAGCCCCAGTCTTGAGCTGATTTAATCCAGAAAACGTCCCCCAAATTATGAACCTGAGGAGGGAGCTTTTTAGCTTTACATTTTAAAGTGATAACTCAGTGGTTTTGAAGCTGTTCAACAGTTGAGTTCCTGTTACTTGCCCCAGCTCCTGTGTCAAGCTCCGATGAACAAGGAAAAACCTCAGCAAACTTCTTCAGACAAGCAATGGTTTATTTTCCCGTGGAACAATCGGCATTAAATTACCACTACAAAGTAGAATAAAGTCAGCTCTATTAGTAAATGACTCTGCCCCCCTTAAATTCACCGCATGTCCCGCCCCATGGTCCACACACACACACACCCTCACTCAACTGATGCAATCAAGGTTTGTGTTTTTCCTTTTCCCGTTTGCAGCCAGCCGGCCATCTGCCCCTGCACTGGCTGTGCTGTTCAGATGGCCCTCTGCTCAGCTGTTGAGTGGTTTGCATGGCCGGCGGCAGCCAATTCGGTCTCTGGTCAATACCACAAGCCCCTGGCCGCTGCCGATGTTGCCAAGGGGCAGGCAATGAGCGCTCCAGTCCCACACTGCCATGACACACCTCAAGCAGCCAATGATGATTGCTCAGCAGTAGGGGCATCTCCACGCGAATGGCAGCCCCAGGCGGGAACGCCGAAGCCAGGGCTGACATGCTGCCCATGTCACAGTTCAAATGTGAGTAGATAAATAGGTATCACTTCAGTAGGAAATTAACAGCACTCCGTGCACTATAGTGTATAGTCGTGGCAGCCACATGAACACAACAAAAGTGTCTAAAGACAATGTTGGATCCTTTGGCTAAATCACAACGGGACAGGAGAAACCTTTAACTTTTACATTTTCATTGCATCAAGAGCTTGGTGAAACTTTTGTCACTTCCAAGGTCTGAAATGCATAAAGACCCAAAGGGTGACTTTACATAGGGTGACCAAACGTCCTCTTTTCGCCGGACATGTCCTCTTTTTCCGTCCAGTCCGGGACGTCCGGGCGGGTTTTATAAATTTATAAAATTTACCCAGACGCCCCGGACTGGACATAAAAAGTGGACATGAAAGCG